>QPKB01000005.1:1829437-1889800 GCA_003546025.1 Camphora micrantha
TGACCATGAATATCTGTGTTGCAAATAAATTGGCCCATCAAGGAACTCCAGTAAGATCTATTAAATTACAAGGCATTGATCACTAACCCTTATTACCCCAGTAACCCAAACTACTTTTATGATTAGACTCCCTTATATTTTATTCTCTTTTGATTTGGTTTAGCTCGGCATGTTCTCCCTTCTCCATTTTGGGGAAAACTAGAGAAATTGAAAGATGGGGGTCTCTCAAGTCTACATCTAAGATGTTAACAAGCTGGAAATCATGCACACATATACAAGAAGAATAAAATTAGAGCAAAAGAGTAAAACTATGCGACCTCTAACCATGCTTGATTATCTTAATCAAAGGTCATAAATATTATGTTCTCTTTCGGACCATAGCATAATATCTTTGTATACATGTTCACAGAGCTAATTACAAACTTCTTCCAAGAGCTTATATCGTCGAAGCTTACCTCTAAACACTTGTTTCGATCTGTTAACAGTCAATCTCTCTGGTGATCTCTTCTTCTTGATGGGTTTGTTGACATGCAACTGAAAGGTGGTGCACCTTTGCAACTTCAGGCCCACTTCATTACTGTCAGTGTTTCTTGTATTAACAATGTTCTTTTTGCTATTACTAATACTACCACTGCATGTGGAAGAAAGAGAGCGATTCCCAATGGCTTCTTTCATATGCTTTTCTCTATCTTCTTTCAAACACCAATTGCATAGACTATTCGATTCCGCTTTGGGGTAAAGATCGCTGCAATATCTTCAATACCCATGAGTGACATAGAACAAAAGTATATTAATACTCATGATATTTGCATATATTTGTATGGGAAGATGGGAGAGGGGACATTGATGAAAACACATCAAGAGAAGGAAGAGAAATGAGAGGATTTTGTTACCTGTGCTGAGATCTGAAGTGGCAACTTCTGCAACTGATGAGCTCCTCAGGCAAACCATAGTCTCCACACATGCAACACTCCAATGTGGGTGTTTGTGCAACTCCTTTTTTGCTTGCCATCTCAAGTCAGGTAATGAGAGAGAGATAGGAAAGTGGTGTTTGTTCCTTTCTTGTGAGAGTACAAAGAGAAGGTATGAGTGATAAAGATGAAGGGGAGATGTTGGATTATATAGAGAAATTTATTTGACCATTAACTACCTGCTGCCTTTGTCTATTTTGACAGATAATCTGTTCTATTCGTAAGAAAATCTTGGTCAACAACTTAGACCATCAGTCAGCGGCTGATTTTTTTATCAATTGACAGAATTTACATATTTGGTCCTAAAAAGTATACAATCAATGGCTGATTTTCTTATTTGTTGATTGAATTTACTATATTTGGTCCTAGAAATATAAAAATTAGCCAAGTATAGTCTCATTTACATTAAATTGTTGTAACTAAATTTGGGACATTTAATTAGGTTCAGTGCTTTCAATTTATTTATGATTGAGTGTTGAATCTAAGAGTTTCTTTTTTTTTTTTTTTAATCATTTTATAACAAAAGTACTTCTGATTTCTTCAACTAGTCAAAAACTGGCCCATGGTTGCAATTTCAAGGTGGTTGAACAAGATTTTAGATTAATAAACGCAGTTATTCAGAAAAAAAATAAAAAAAAAGAAAAGAAAAGAAAAGAAAAGTGATTATTGTATCATCTTCAAAGCTGGTGCCACATTGTTTTCTTGATATCTTTGTCACATGGTTACTTTCGGCAGTCGCCCCACTTGTGCAATGAATTAAAATATATAGGAAAACGTGGGAAGGAGTCCTTTTAAAAAATAAAATTAGAAGGTTTCCAACCTCCATTCTTATATGTGAAGAAATAGGACAAAGTGTACAGTATATATAATATGTTGCAGATTATTATCAAAACCAAGATATATATATGAATTAGGTCCCAAATCAGTACCTAATGGCTATTAATTGTTTCAAACCTTGCTTCTGTTCTAAAACTATAATTACTGGTCTAGTGTTTTTTTTCCCCCTTTTTTTTCCTACCATTGCCCTCAAACTCGCTCTCTCATACTCATGTCTCTATCTAGCTCAAAGCAAGGGACATATAACCGAAGTAGTTACCCAATTAAATTACCTTGAGTGATGTGATTTTGTAACTGCCATTTGTGGAAAGCAAGGAGTGCCCAAGGGAACATTTGGGTGTCGGTCAATAAAAATCGGTTAAAAAATTTAAGGGTACGTTTGTGTAATCCACTTTCTGTCAAAAAAAAAAAAAAAAAAACAAACAAACAGAAAAGGAATGTAAAAGTCTTCCAATATTTTGTGGACTTCATTTTCCATTGTTTGGTACAAACATTCTTCCATGAAAAAGAAATTGATTTTCTATGAATTTGTATTAAGCCTTTTCAATGGGGGTATAGGAAAGGTGCATCTCTCCACCAGATTTTTTTTTTTTCAGATGCCACACAAACTTGCCCTAATGAAAATCTGCTTGGCTCTATTTACCGAATACAAAGTGTTTAAGCTTTTTATTTCTTAAAATAAAGGAATTTTAGAAGAGAACTGAAAGTGAAAAAAATATGGTAAACCACAATCTCCAATGGCCTTGGTGTAAAAAAAAAAAAAAAAAAAAACAAAAACAAAACAAAACAAAATAGTGAAGCAGGGTCGATTGACATGAAGAGAACCGTGATATGGACTTAGATGATAATTAAAGGAATGTGAACAGGGTTTTTCTAGTGGTTTGCCAAGACAATTTGAGCTCGGGTTACTCCCAGCAGGGCTAGTATTCTAATAAAATGAGCCACTTTGTGCTTGGTGAGTTCTCGAACTGGAGCTTCAGGGTCATTTTGAGCCCTGTTGGAATGGTTGTTAATCAGGTGGCAAACACTCGCAAGATGTTTCAAAGATCAGGAGATTAATTGACATATCTGGCATGGTCACCTCATGGAAAATATTATGGGGTGATTCTTGCATAGCCATTTAAAGGGGTACTGGTTAGGGTTGTAAGCGGGTCGGTTCCGGTTTGGGTCTATAGTGGATTCAGAACTGAAACCGTTAAGAAGAATGTGGAACCGGATTCGGACCTGGAATCGATTCGGAACTTATTTTTTGGCTTTGGATCCGAAACCAAAACCATATATGAGATGGGTCTAGGTAGAGAATGATATTAAAAACTATGAATTTTTAGGAGAGATTTTTAAAAATTGAGGTAATATGTCAGGTTTTGGGTCGACGGGTCCGAACTAAGGTGGAACCGGACCCGAACTCATGTACTTATCAGGGCCTAAATAAAGATTCAGATTCGATTTTTAACGGGTCGGAACCTCCGCGGACCGTTTACATCCCTTGTACTGGTTGTTGGTTGTCCCTTGGACTGCACTGTTGGAAAGAGGTGCATTAGGACTTAAAAGTTACAAGCCAGTTCCTATCATTTTGAAGCGGTCTTAATTCTCTGTTGGCGAGGGTTTATAAGCTTGATGGCTGCTAGTGCGATGGCCAATGTCATCCAATGCAAGATGCTTGATGTGTTCCTCTAAAAAGGCAGTGCTTAGAGTAGTAGGTTTTCGAGACTCGATTACATTGCGATCCTGACATGATAAAATAAAAGATACACTGCTCAAGTTGTTCATGATCCATCTACATCAACGAAATGTTCACAAAGAGTAGAGGAACTCGATTTGCAGATGATTTCAATCAAATGTATGACGCTCGAACAGATTAGATTAAAACACTAAAAGGGAGACGAACAAACAAATCAATATTCTACAGAATCATCTCTCAAGAAATCAAAAAAGATATTTTAAAACACCATGATTCAAGAATAGTGTATGATAGAGAGAGATGAAGAAAAATGCGAGGCGGGAATCGATGTATCTGTTGTGGAGGAGATTCGTGATGTTTCCATCGGGGAAACTGAGAGCTGCCATTGGAGAGGGAGAAAGGAATAAGAAGAAAACTTGGCTATGGACGACGAGTTTCAGCCAAACAGAAGAAGCATGCTTTTGTCTTCTCTGTTTGAGAGAGAGGATTCTTTGATGAGTAGGAATTGCTTTGATTTTCCTTGGAATCCACTTTCCATTGTTTGTTGAAAATGATTTTTTTTTTTCCTTATAAAGAAATTTTTCCTTGGAATCCACATCCTCACTTCAACTTCCTAGCTAGTTCTCATTAATGCTATTTTTAAATTTTAATACTATATTTTAATTTAAAAAAATAAAAAAAATATATATATATATATATTTATATAAAGTTTGTCACGTGACAGCACGGCACGGCCCGTTATACATCTCTAAATGCAAGCTTCGGATGAACATCCCATCACCTTCGTGGGTTCCAATGTGATGTGGAGAAAGAGTGTGCTTATCCCGCTAACATAGCAATTATTTTATCAATGACTAATATGCATTCAACAATGTATCTCATTTCCATCTTAAACGGCAGAGATTTTTCCTTGTTTTTCTTAATCTTTTTTTTTTTTTTGGGTTGGGGTGGGGGGGGGGGGAGGTTTTATAGAGTGGAAACAGGTGTGTTTATCAGGCATTGTGGAAAACCCGAGTTGCTGAAAACATTTTCTGATTTCTATAGAAAATCGAATTTGACGACCCCTTCAGCGAAAATAATTTTCCACACAAATGTAGAAAAGTCAACTCATTTTCCAGCTTTCCCTTTCAGAAAGACGGCCCCAATAGCATGGAAATTTTTTTTCACTTTCCACACTTTTTTTGTACAAAGACAATCGCACAAGCATGCCCAACATAACAAAATATATTATCAAAAAATATAACTGAAAATAGGCAGCTGCCAATATTCACCACCAAGCAAGTGGGGTCTACTTAGACAGGTAGATGGAATGGTCTCCTTATGAATGATGTTAGCCAAAAAATCAGTCTTGTCAAATTATCCTTGCCAATTATCTAACATCCTTAAATTTGTTTTGGCCATTTTAACAATAGATCCCTTTTTCTTTATACATTCAAACCAACAGTAAGTGATGGGGTGCATAATAGGAATAAAGAGAGTTTAAGAGGGGCTACTCCAATCAAAGTGGGCCCCATATAATAGGAGGACATTTTCCATTCAATCATTCCTTTCACTACTTAGATGGTGAGCCATTTGACATCTAAAGATCATCCTAAAATCAATATGAAGGGCATTAGTGGAAGTGTTATGGATTTTCCATGGGTGTTGGGTTTATGGGTTTTGGCTCGTTTTATAGGCTCAATTGATTTGTATTAGGGTTGAGGGATAATTTGGTCTTTGTTAAAACTATATATCATCTCTTTTGGTTGTAACCCTAATAGTAGGGAAAACTTTAATTAGTAGAGAAGAAGAAGACGAGTTTTGTTCGTTGACATAAGTGTGAAATAATCGAACCACGTAAATTTGTATTTCCTTTTATATGGCTTAATTTTTTAGCCTATTGATTGCACGCTTCCGCACACACAATCACAACAAAAAAACTATCAGATTAATGCTTTAAATCACCAAACCATGGCCCCAAAGTCCATAGATTCATTGAATTGCAAGTGGGACATGCAAATGCATTCATTGGGTTGTTGATAAAAAGGAAAATCCTGTGGCAGCATCCTTTTTATTAAAAAAAAAAAACCTGCAAAACTATCTGCCAAAAAGGCAGCATCTACTGCAGCATCCTCTGTGGCCCACCTACAGGCAATCAAAAGCAGCAGACGTCATGTGGGTTGCAAGTGAGTGGGGGGCCATGATTTGGACTCCAACCCACAACTAGACAATGCTAGAAAATATTCAATATGATTAGGGTAGGCTTCCATAAAAATGTGATCATGCAATCATTAAGATCCACACAAAATTGAATGATCATGCAATAACTATTAAGAATTTAAAGTACAAATCCATAGCTAGAATTGGAACTCTCTACATGTATGTAACAACTTTTCCACAAAAATAGAAAGGGAAAGTGAGACAATTTTACATGAAAAACCTTTTGTTAGTGTTTGGTGCGAACAGTTTTCTGTGAGAAAAAAAAAAAGCACAAAACAGTGTAATTTTTCTCACATCCACATAAAAGTGTTCTCAATAAAGGGGTAGGAAAAAAGATTTTTCCATAAAAAAGCAGAAGTCCACAAACTTGTATATTTGAAAATGCTACACAAACATGCCCTAAGTCTGTACAATAGTTTCATAGGTTTACACAATAAACCTTACTCCATTGTCCCGGTTATATTTCGAGTCTACTGTATCAGCTCCTTTCCTATCAAACTTTGGAATTTAATACAGATTGGATAAAACAACCTTTCAATTTTTCAACCACCAGGCTGGAATTATTTGGCTCCCTTTCATTATCACCATCATCGTCACTGTCTCTAAAGCATTTTTTTTTTTTTTTTTTTGTGTGTGTGTGTGTGTGTGTCAATATATCTCATATTGTATCTAGTGGTAGCTATTAGCCTACAATAAGAGAACCTATAAAAACATGTTAATAAGTATAAGATTGCTATGTATAGAGTTGTAGAACAACACTAAAGGCATGTTTGCATTGGATGCATGGGAGTTCTAGTCAAATGAGCTCCCGTGAAAGATTATTAAAGAGGCAAAGTGTGAAAGATATAGGGTTAGATTGCTATGTATAAAGTTGAATAACAACATTAAAGGCCTGTTTGCATTAGATACATGGGAGTTCTAGTCAAATGAGCTCCCATGAAAGATTATTAAAGTGGCAAAGTGTGAATGATATGGGGTGAGAGGTAAAGGAGATGGGACTTTTAACTTTGCTAGGATTTGAATTATTGGAGCGATAGCCGGGTAGTTATTTTTCATCTTCTTCGCTTGATTCAATTTCCATTGAATGGAAGGTTATTTGATAGTCACTTTTATATATTTGTCTTGGATCTTGATTTTCAACTACTTTTGACATGAGTTCCTACTATTCAATTCCCATATATTCTATGCAAGATATAAGGGCACGAGGAAAACACCAAATTTTAGAGAACAACTATTACTAATTTCCAATGAGGTAGGTTCTGTGTAGGTATCCTTTCACCTTGGGTCCTTACCATTGCATCAATGGTTATGATCTCTGCTGCACCATGCGTAAATTGGGAGGTAGATATGGTGGGCCACATGACCCTAACGACTAGCTAATACAGCTTAGGTTATCTTCTTGTGTTTGAACTGTTCAAGTTGGCCTCTACTTGATGTCTTAACACCAGCAATATGTGGGAAGGAGGTTCCAGACTTTACAATTCTAAACTTCCCAACCCAACCAGATCTTAAAACCCAATTTACTTTTGTGGCCCAAACCAGGACCCTGATCTTCTTTCTGGGGTACTTTGAGAAACATTATCCTGCGGTTCCCACAAGTGTAGGCAAAGTTTAAATGAAATTGCTCCCATTGGACAGTCCCAGCTGGTGTGTGTCCCACAAATAAATCAAAATTCATTAGTTAGTACTGAGGAGACATGCAGGCATCTTTGTGAGACAAGATTCTGGCGCCTCTCTAAAGTATAAAACATCACCATCTGCCATGTGTACGGTGATGATGAAAGTGACAAAACATTCATCAACCCATGAGAAACTTCTCACAGTTCACTCTCTCTTGTCCCTTGAAAATAAAAAAACAAATAAACACATTCCAATGAGAGAGAGCCAATCATCCACCTAATCATTTAATCTTGTTGATCATTCATGTGGTTTGTCAATGAGTTTTGATTCTCGATTCTTTGATCATTGCAGTAAATCCATCAGTGGGACCCACCTCTGAAATCCAAACTTTTTGGAACTGTCTTCTCACCTCTTAAGCTTTAAAGTAAAAAAATTGTTTGCCAATCTAAGTTATACCTGCTGTCTCATATGTGATCAATATGAGAATGGGGCCTATCATGGATCTAATGGGAATTCCAATAGGACTGAGGTTTAGCAGTTTAGATTGCACAGGTGGGTCCCACTGGTGTATTTGTAATGGCCTCAGATAATCTTTTGTGTCCCACCCTCACAGAATCTGGACTTCTGTTCCTCTGTAAATTCTCATGTTCTAAATAAAAGTAGAGGAATGAATGTTACCTGCAATGAAATCACTAGAATACACAGCAGACAACAGGGGATGACCAACAAAATGGCTGTGAAAACCATCTTTACATGGAAATGATAATTTCCATATATGGGAAAAAACCCAAGTCTTGAAAAGATCAGATAGAGATTAAAAAAAAAAGGTAGGGAAAGGAGGTTGAGTCAAGATTCAGAACAGTAGTTAGTATGTACGGTATGGAAAGCCCGACAACCCCACGAAATTCCAAGCATTCCATGTGGTCCTTTTTTATCTTCTACTTCATTTGAACCAGCTCTGCTTCTTGGGTGCTCTGTTTTTTTCTCTGTTCTATGCTCTTCCCTCTCATTTTCAAGCTTATCTTTGAGAATTATCAGCTGAATTCTCTAGTTTTAGGATCCTTCCATGTGGGACTCTGAAAGCGATTCGACCGTTGGGAGGGAGTATGGAAATGGGGTGCTTAATTCGAGCAAGCAAGAAGTTAAGAACGATGGATTCGAGCGAAGAGATCAATCATGGTGATTTTCACACTTGTTTTCTGTTTCACATTTCTTTGTTCTGTTGGGAGATTTTGCTATTAGTTTTCTGATCTGTTATGGGATATTTAATAAGATTGTAGCCCATAATTTTTCTTTCTACTTTATAATTGTTTGTGGTGTGAATAGGCATGTCACAACAGATATTCCAAGTGATCTTCTTGTTCAAGTAGGAGAAGTCAGTTTCTATCTACATAAGGTAGTTTTTTTTTTTTTTAATCACTTTTGGAATGAAGTTTCATTGACTAATTATAATTCTCAAAGATATGATTTGTTTTGCTAGGAAACAAAGTTCTTGAATAAGTAAAAAGACATGGAGATAGTTACTTTACTTAAAAAAAAATATCAAAGATCTCATAAATTTATTGATGCTCTTGCAAATTTTCTTTTCTTTATTGATCTTTCTGTATGGCAAAGTATCCCCTGCTTTCAAGGAGTGGAAGGATAAACAGAACGATATATGAGTCGAAAGAGATTGAATTAAAGAGAGTGAAGTTGGATGATCTCCCTGGCGGTCCAGACGCTTTTGAGCTTGCAGCGAAGTTTTGCTATGGAGTACCCGTAGATCTGACACCTGCCAACATCTCCAGCCTCAGATGTGCCGCGGAGTATCTAGAAATGACAGAGGATTTGGAGGAAGGGAACCTTATATTTAAGACTGAAGCATTTCTCAGCTATGTGGTCTTATCATCATGGAGAGATTCAATTCTAGTATTGAAAAACTGTGAGCAGCTCTCTCCATGGGCAGAAAACCTTCAGATTGTCCGTCGCTGCAGTGAATCCATTGCTTGGAAGGCCTGTGCCAATCCAAGAGGAATCAAGTGGGCATATACTGGAAAACCCACTAACGTCTCTAGCCCGAAATGGAGTGAGAATAAGGAAACAAGCCCAAGTCGAAACCAACCAGTCCCACCAGATTGGTGGTTTGAAGATGTAACAATACTCAGAATAGACCACTTTGTAAGAGTAGTTACTGCAATCAAAGTAAAGGGAATGAGATTTGAGCTTATTGGAGCAGCAATTATGCAGTACGCCACAAAATGGCTACCGGGCCTAGTCAAGGAGGGCGCCGGAGAGAACGGTAACAACAAAGATAATAGTTGGAAAGGAGGCACCCTTCACATGATAGTCGCGGGAAGTAAGGAGGATTTACCAAGTATTCAGATGAAAGAACAGAGGATGATTGTGGAGAGCCTAATCAGCATAATTCCGCCTCAGAAAGACTCTGTCTCTTGTAGTTTTCTTCTGCGGCTTCTAAGGATGGCAAGCATGTTAAAGGTAGCCCCTGCTCTGGTCACTGAATTAGAGAAGAGGGTGGGAATGCAATTCGAACAGGCGAATCTGGCAGACCTTCTCATTCCAGCCTACAACAAGAGCGAGACCCTTTACGATGTGGATCTTGTTCAGAGGATTTTGGAGCATTTTCTAGTTCAAGAACAGACAGAGCCTTCCAGCCCTCGCAGGCAATCTTTCTCAGACAAACATGGATATGAAGGTTCTCCAAGGCATAGCAGTCACAACGCAAAAATGAGAGTGGCAAGGCTCGTTGACAGTTATCTTACTGAGGTGTCCAGGGACAGAAATCTCTCACTCACCAAGTTCCAAGTGTTGGCAGAAACATTGCCAGAAACAGCAAGAACTTGCGATGATGGCCTCTATCGTGCAATCGATTCGTATTTGAAGGTAACTTGAATCTCATTCACTTAAGACACGCAAATTGATTAGTCCAGTGCGTCATACATGTTGCAAATAAAAACTCTAGGCCTGTTTGATTGCAACGTTTATCAAATTCATGTTGAGAAAATCATGTTTACGTACCTTTTCTTTGCCAATTATAAAGCTCCAGTTCCTCAAATGCTCGGCCCTTCCTAGTCATGCATTCCAACAGTAATGTGCACATGTCTGCAGTAGTAAATACTACTTGCATTAAGGAATTCTACCAATCAAACAAGATTTCTAGCAGACAATCAATGATATAAATTTTGAATTCCCAACAACCTTAATTCCTATCAGGAATTGTAGCAATCAACAGCCACTCAACATTTCCCCAATCCCGAACTTTTCATGTTTCTTTCATGCATCATGTTATAGTTTTTGAGTTGGGGTTTAGATTGGAGTTACATGACCTAAGATTTAGAAGATAAGCTAAAAGAAGTTGGACTCTCTTTTTCTTTTTAATTTTATAATGGAATTCAGTTTAGATATGCATTGGGCTTATCTCAGTGCCCCTTCTCTTTATTTATTGAAAAAAAAATTACCACTATTTCATTGACTGAGTTGTTAATTAGACCAGAGTAGAGATCCTATGTTCATTACCTCTCCCTTTTTTTATGCAAACAACCCTTTTAGTTTTAATCATTTACTTGGGGTACTAGAAACTCCAATAGCCAAGGTGGAAAGGGAATCATTGTTTGCATAAGAAGGTGTTGGGGGCACAAAGAGTGACCATTTTATTGACATTTAATCATCTCTTCATCTTTAATTTAGGCTCATCCAATGCTTTCCGAGCACGAAAGGAAGAGACTATGCAGGGTGATGGACTGCCAGAAGCTCTCCATTGATGCCTGCATGCATGCAGCGCAAAATGAGCGCCTCCCTCTGAGAGTAGTAGTCCAAGTCCTCTTCTCAGAACAAGTGAAAATAAACAATGCCATTGCCAATAATGCACTGAAAGACAGTGGGGAATCGCATTACCATCCTGTGATACCAACCCGCAAGACGCTGCTTGAGGGGACGCCACAGTCCTTCCAAGAGGGATGGGCCATGGCCAAGAAGGACATCAACACACTCAAGTTTGAGCTGGAGAGCGTCAAGGCAACATACCTCCAGCTCCAAACTGACATGGAAAACTTACAGAGGCAGATGGAGAAGATGACCAAGCAGAAGCAGACGTCGGCGTGGAGTAGTGGGTGGAAGAAATTGAGCAAGTTAACAAAGATGTCGAGTATGGAGAGTCATGAAAGTGGACTACAGGAGCCAGTGTTGCTGCAAGCAGAACAGGTGAGGAAGCCTAGGAGGTGGAGAAACTCCATTTCATGAACTGCGTGTGCGTGTGTGTGTGTGTGTGTGTGTGTGTGTGTGTGTGTGTGTGAGAGAGAGAGAGAGAGAGAGAGAGAGAGAGAGAGGTTTGTTATAATCATTGAATAAATACTTGATTAAATGGGTTGTTTAATGTGATTTTTTTTTTGTCATTAGCTTTGTGGGTGATGTCAAGGTTTCTCCTGTGTAGTATCAAGTGATTGGATTGTAAACCAGCAATTGGTTTAGTAAACTTACATTAAGTTAATCACGATTCTTTAAGGATCATTCCCTTTCTATAGACCACTTAAGATCCCTTCAGATGTGAACTCAACTTGGGATCTACCAGACTACCATGACCAAGACAGAGTTGAATTTCCTTTAATCTTGAGACCACAAATATTAGAAACAAACATTATATCTGAATCCTATCTACTTCAGAAAACATCTATGACCTTGATGGAATCTGTTTAAAAAACAGACATACCCCACATTATTGATCTCTCACACATCGGGTATTGTACCATGGAATGAAACCTGTAGAGAAAATTGACATAACAACACGCACTGTGGTATCTAATATTGTAGTATCATGGAATGGAACCTGTAGAGAAAATTGACATAACAACACACTGTGGTATCTGATATTGTAGTATCATGGAATGGAACCTGTAGAGAAAATTGACATAACAACACACACTGTGGTATCCGATATTGTAGTATCATGGAATGGAACCTGTAGAGAAAATTGACATAACAACACACACTGTGGTATCTGATCTTGTAATATCATGGAATGGAACCTGTAGAGAACATTGACATGGCACTACATCAAACTGAACTCTCTCTTCTTATCTGAAACAGAAGTCAAGAGTACAAGGTCCATGCATCGTGATTTATTAATGTCGGCCACTTGATTGCCTTGTTTGTGGACACAGGAAGACATATCCCATGTGATTGGAAAATTGACAAAAAGAGTCCTACTCATATAAATGAAGTATTAACCTCTAAGGAGTCTTTCCATTGGAACTTTTGCTTGCATTAGCTGAATGTCAATTGCCTATAGCTAGATCTGAAGTGAGACATGTACTTGTACAACATGGGTTGGATGTGGGGCAGGATAGAATATCCACATCAAGCAGTTTAGGGTGATCTGGGACAGAGTACATTCAAGCTTTCAAGCCCAGATATATGTTATTTCTGCGTGCTAAACATGTCCAATTGGGCTGAGCAATGTTGGTGGGCCCACCATAAGCATGCATAAGCCCAGACCCTCCCTCTATTATTTTTCTATGGGGTCAAAATATCAAGCCCACACATATACATCTGACCTAAAGAGTAGAAGTAGAGTCTAGCCACCACAGGTCTGGTTGGGGGTGGAGCCTGGAAACCTATCTTAGATGCAACTAATGCTAAGATTGATTGAGACTGATGATCCAACAGCTCAAGAAAATGGACTACAGACATCTAGTGGGCCTATATTCTAAACATTCTGTTATGCTCCAAAGGACATGCATCAAGTTTTCTGAGAATGGGCCATCTGTTAGGTACTTAGGTGTCCCACTAATTGAACAGTCAGGATCCATCGTCCATATGCACAGGCTATATTGTTTTCAGGACTAGCACTTCTGTATGGATTTTGGCCACATTTTACTAGGGTTTTTTTAGTTTGGACGAGTGGACCAGAGGATTCTTGAAAGGTCACCTGACCCGTAACTCATGCGAGTGTGGATGATAACTAGGCCAAAGTTGGCTAAGCCCATTAAGGGCCTATTTGGCATCATTCTCGTGTTGTAAACTTGTAATCAATTCTGTTCTCCGATCGGATTGTGTTGATATCATGTTTTGCCGAGACTATATTGTGCATAGCTTGTTTGGCAACATTACGTTTACTCTCCTGATATTATATTGCACAGAAATTGTTTGATAACTTCATAAGAATAGGATTTACAATATATGATACATCTTTTATTGTTCACGGCAATTTATTATTGTCTTACATGGGACCCATCTTTTGAAATTATATATAAAGTGTAATCCACCTTTAGAATTAGAACATGGGGCCCACACTCATAGTAATTACAATGTGGACTCATCTTTTCCAATTGTAATAATGTAACTCAACTTTAAAAATTACAACGTGGGGTTACCTTTTTTTGTATCTCTAGAAATTTGAACATGGAACCCAGGTTCATAGGATTTACAATATGGGCCCATCTTTTGCGATTGTGATCATGTGACCCGTCTTAAGGAATTACAAAATGGGGCTACTTTGTGAACAAATAACCCACCTTTAGAAATTTCAATGTTATGCAGATGCTTACCTTTAGAAAGTAGAACATGGGGCCCACATTCATAAGATTTATAATGTGGGTCCACCTTTATATGAGTTATAATGTGGGCTGCCTTTTGTGATTGTGACAATATAACCTACTTTAGGAATTACAACATGGGACCCACTTTTAGAAATTACAACATGGGGGCCGCATACATATGATGTATAATGTGGGCTCACATTTATAGAAATTACAATGTGGGTCCACCTTTTATGATTGTGGTCATGTGACCCTCCTTTTTAGAATTACAAAGTGGAGCCAACTTTTCTGTAATTATAAACAGGGGACCAGCATTAAAAATTACAAACATGATGTCCACCTTTAGAAGTTAGTACATGAGGCCACATTCATAAGATTTATAATGCAGTCCCACCTTTACAAGAATTATATTGTGGTCTCACCTTTTGTGATTGTGACCATATAATCCATTTTAGGAATTAAAAAGTGGGGGACACCTTCTTTTATATTGTGAATATGGGATCTAAATTTAGGATGCATGACATGCTTTAAAGTTCTCTTTAAATGGGCTTCTTTACAAGGCAGGAGATATGCGCCAGTAGTAAGTTGTTTCTTAAAAAAGTCAAAGTTTTTCATTCCAACTTTTCATATGCAAGCCGGTTACTGAATTCCTTCTACCGAGATCAATATTTGGAATAGTGATTTAGATTTATCAAACATGTTTTTTGCAGTATGTCTTGAAACATGGGAATATCCAGATAGCACGATGTCAAACACACCCTAAGGCCTAAGCTTTCCCAACAAGTAACTCTTTGAAAGTTTGAATGAGTTCGGAATAAGTTCTTGAACTATGGCGTAAACTATTAATAAGTTTCGTATTACCTAACATTCCACATTTTTATAGAAGGGGAATTATTCAACGACCAAACCTATTCTTAAAAAAGCTCTCTAATCGTAATAACTTATCAATATTTCATAATACCAGCAATGTCCCAAAGGGTTGCAACAATAAGGATTCAAATTTATATAAAGGAATTTACCAAAAAAAAAAAAACTTTATATAAAGAAGGACTCGAACCTTAAAAGAGAAACCACTAGTCCAATGTGGGCCAAACTGGGTTGGGCTTGTGCTGGACTAGTCCATGAGCTGGTCCACCATCTTACATCCAATGGGATGAAACCTGGGTATATCATATGAATACATGTGATACTATACTGTCATATAAATAGATATGACCAAACAAAGGTGGGTCCCCGAAATTGGTCAACACAAGTCTTCACAACACTAGAAAAGGAACCATAAAAGGCATTGAACTACTTTAGAAATAGGTTTAGAACTTAGTAACCGGAACCTCCCCTCCCCCTCCTCAATTTCGAGTGGATCCGTCCTTGGAGCGCAGTTCGACCATCTTCAAAGCGCGGTTCGAAGATGCTCAGAACGCGGATCAACTGAATATGAAGCAAACCGTGTAAAATCTTTAGTTTATGTGCAATTTTTTTTCTATAAGCTTGACAATTATCTTTTAAATGAATAAACATCATCTGACTTATTAATTATTATCTATTTTATGTGATCAAATTATAAATTTATTTTTTTCCTCCATCTTTTATATTTGAATATATGAATAAGATATATTTGTGCACATTAATTAATTATTTATAAACCCGTAAGTAATATGTTGTACGGGCTTTCTCGATATATAATTATTTTAAAATTTAGCAATTCCACGCGCTCTCTGGCTCTGGCGCTGGCTCCGGCTCCGCGCTCTGGCACTTAGGTTTAAAAACAGGAGACTACAATTCCTGCCTATCCTTTTGTCTTTAGTTCTTCGGGAAGAGAGGAGGAAGGGATTCCGGCCAGACTTAAGGGTCACCCATCCCAACCCACAAGGGTAGCTGAAACTTCCAAAGGGTCCCCACCATCTGCCTCTCAAGCCTCTCTATGTTGCCTTCCCCAAGATTACTCCCGACACTCATGGCCCGTTTCTTAAATAACAAAGACAGCAAGACCCAGATTCTACACAGACACTGAGTCAAACAAAGAGGTGGCAGGCACCAGAAATACCAAATAGTAATCATATCAGTAACATAAATCTAAATAACTGTTGTTATGTATATATGTATATATGTATTGAAGACCCACTTACATGTTTTTCTGACAGTACTGTTTCTTTTTGCTTCCATAGCATTTTTTTTAACCTTCCTTCTTAAGAAAGAAAGGGGAAAAAAAAAAGAAAAAGAAACCCACAACTATAAATGTTCTGCTGGCTGGTGCTTTGGAACCCTTCCTAACTCTGGCTCCTGCTTCAGGATATGGCAAGCTTTGTAGTTCTCTCCATTTTTTTATTTTTTTTTTTCCATTGCTTTCTTGGCTATAGAACTCTGATAATCTATACAGGTGTTGGGGCTTTGTCTGCTTCATTTATAGTAGAAGCATGAAAGCTGACTGATTCTCTCATTGTTCTTGATTCATTTATTTAATTTCAGTTTATTTGTATTATTTATTTTTTTGCAATTTCTTGGCCACAATAAGAACTCCCATTCAACCATAATATGGTTTGTTGGAGAAGGCCAATAATGATCTTAGGTCTAATCAGGTAAATAACCTGCTAGTCCAGTTTAAGCCTCTTAGCAGCAGGAGGAGTTGGACTTTCTTTAGAATCTTCCCTTGTCTGAATTGATGTTTCACCAGTTCTATTACTCCAACTAGCATCCAGAACTCCAATTGGGCTATTTGACACCAATGAGGATGACCAACAAACACTTTGAAAAGGCCTGCTCCTGCTGATCAATCCCATCTTTTGAATCAGCTCAAAACACTTGAAAACTCCCGCCTGCAATCGAAACCAAATGAACCTAGTTTCATCAAATGAATTAAAGCAAACAACTATAGATGTTGAAAGACAGAAGGGCCAAATACATCTAATGAGTTAGATAGACTGGAAATGATCAAAGGTACCAGGAAAAACAAAGATTTTTAGAAGGAACCCTTCTCTTGGGTGTCCATTATTTTTACCTTATCAACAAAGAGGCAACGTGAAACAGCATTTTCAAAATCCACTGTTTCGGATTCTTTTGTCACAGATATGGCCACTGCTGCAGCAAGCTCAGATGGCCTGAATTCCAAGAATTCAATCCCTACATTGTGTTTTAAATGAAATTGAATTGGACAGTTCAGTTCATCATTCTTTTCCAACTTGTTTAAAAAGAAGTTGAAAATTGAACTATGAAAACAAGAAGCAAACCTCTACTCGCTCTTAGAACAACTTCTACAGATCTATAGATGGAAGATTGTAGAGGAGGATTGTTGTTGTTCTCTTTTTGGAGGAAGTAATGTAACAGAGAGAAAGGAGTGATGGGCTGCATCCTCCATTTGAGTTTGGTAAGTATCAAAAGCTCCATTTTATGTACAGCTCTGGCTTTAAAATGTAAATTTCCAATTGCTACCTAATCAACCCAAATCAACATTTTACAATTAGAGAAGTTTACAACAACCTTTAAACAATCCCAAAAATGCCTAACTATTGAAACAATGTCTCATCACCTGTAAATCACGAAACCTAGGAACTGTAGTTTCCTCTACTTTTGCAGCAATAAATAAACATGCAAGGATCACAAGTTGAATCATCCATGGCTTCCCTTCCTACAAATATCAAAGTAAAAAAAAATATATATATATATATATATTATATATCAAACTTAAAGATGTTAAAAGGCCTCAAATTATATATAATACAAATATAGGAAGCTTAAGAAGGGTAAGTAATCTATAAAACAAAAAGGAAGAAGTGCTTAAGAAAAAGAGAGGAGTCTTAGACCTATTTCAAAAAAAAAAAAAAAAAAAACACTCACAGGAAGCTCATAGGATGATAGAAACCGATCAAAGTAGTTTATTGAGCGATAAGCAGTCAATGGTCCAAAGTCGTAATGGGCATGAGCCTGTTAGACCAATATACAAACATCAACAGAAGGAGAAATCAGGAAATAAAAATTAATTCAGAAAGAACAAAATACAAAAATATACATAGTACTATAAAACATCAACATAAGAACCTCCACAAAATCAAACAGGAAAGGAAGAATCCAAATCCAAATTGACAAAATCATTACAATTAAAAATCACATTCAATTACATATATAGTGTGTGTATGTATATATATATATATATATGGAAATTTTGGAAAATATTCATATGCATCCAATCCCTTACCATATTTTGATGAGGGACACCATAGTAAGGCTGATTTTATGATACATCCAAACATCATTACATACGGAACCCCCTAAATTATATTGGATCTATTGAGTTTTTAACTATCCAAATGAATTGAACCGTTGGGTCGAGGGTCAAAAATCTTTTTCTTTAATATAGAGTCGTTAATTATATAGGCCATGGATGAAGGGGTTGGAGGCATTGGATTGACCCCAAACTTGTTTTCTAAAAACTTCAATAATATACATATATATATATATATATAGAGAGAGAGAGAGAGAGAGGAATATCAATAAAAATTTCAATAATATACATTACTGCAACAAACATCAATTAAAAAAAATCCAAAACAATAGAAACCACCAACATTGATCTGATCCCAAATATGTAGACAAAAGAATCAAAAGCATCACCAATATTGATTAAGAAAACCACTAAAAACTATCCCACTATGCAATCAAAATCCACAAATCCCACCTGATTAATAAAATCCAAAAGAATCTATTGACACCCTATTCCTAGAATCCAAACCAGAACATGAACCAGACCACCCACCTTTCCAATCCAATCAACTGCAAATGTTCTCAATGATGAATCTAGAACCCCACTCTCCAGTCTCCTCTTATAATCATCCCTAGGCATATTATGGCATTCATTTTCCACCATCTCACATAAACTCACATCAGTCACAGGAAATTCCATTAAGAAATCCTGTGAGCACCCATGGCTCTGACTCTGCCCTGGTTGATAATATCTTTGTTCCTCTTCAACAACAACAACAACATCATCATCATCATCATCATCATCATCTTCTCCAAAACCCATGATGCTGTTGTTGTCTTCAGAGCAGAAGAGGCCAGAGGATTCAAAGTCAAAGTTGGGAGCCATTGGAAGATGCTAAAACGATACAAACAACTCAGACAGTGGTGGTGAGAAGGAGGAACTCTTTCTATCTTGCTGTTCAATAGAGAGTGATAACAAGCTTATAAAGAGGGCTGTTTGATAGTGCTAGATTTTGTTGGCAACTGGTGTGAGTTGTATTTAGAGGACAAACAAGAGAAGGGCATGGACTGAGAAATGGTGAATAGGAAAGAGAAATTCAGAATAAACAATGACATTTTCATGAAATATATAATGATCATGTAATTATGGAATGAAAGAAGAAAAAACAATGGGTGTTCAACCCAACAGCTTGATGACCAAATTACCCTTCTGCTCTTGTTTAAGCATGCCTAATTAAGGTTGGACCATAGACCAGAAACTTCATCTTGACCATTTCATTGGTGAATTATAGACTGATTGCATATTGATTCAAATATTGGTTTGGACCCTATACCATTCCTGCCTAAAATTGATCGGTTTTATTAACCATATTGTGATATCGGTTATTATATGATGCTGATAAACGTAATCAACGAACATGATTAATAGCTCTCCATCAGAATATTCAAATTGGATCCATTTAATGATACGATTAGAATATCTAAATTAGATCAATTAGTTTGTCGTTATTCGCTAATTGGAATGCATTGATCGACGTACTTTTGCTTTCTATTTATAAGAAGTTTCGTAGATTACTACGTTTTCTTTCCGCCGCATGTCATTCTTCATTACGTGCAGACCTTGCAGCGCGAATAAAAGAGGGCTGCAACAAAAGGCTTGCCGATTATTAAAAACAAACTCGTTGGACTTTGAGTTCTGTTCATAAAGAAACTTCTATTTATCGGTAGAATTCATCAAATTGATCTTTAAGAACGGCGGCGATGATAATGATGTTTAAAAGGCCACGATCATCCCATCAAGTGTAGTCTTAGCGATGCAAGAAAGAAAAAAAAGTAGAAGGTGAAAAAATGAAATTTTTTTCTATCAAGGGCATTTTGGTCATTTGAAAAATAAAAATAGAACCAACGTTAAATATTACACATTTCTTTTTTTTTGTTGCCATTTTGTGAAAGTGAGAGGGCAATTGTGGTATTTTAGACATTATAAGCAACCAATGGGAGCTGAGCACTTTTTCTTTCCTTTACAGGGCACACGTGTGCAGTCATTTATGCTCAGATAACGCAAATATACGTTTCCATCAACAGATTTCAATTATTATACTAAATTTAGCTTGTTTTACTTTCCCCCTAAATTTAGTAGTACTATTTCCTAGTTTGTCCTTTTTTTATTAAGAGGATTTTACATAGGAGGGCTTTTATATTGGGCCCCCTATGATAAAAGAGGGTCCCATGGCTTCTCTTGTTGTAAGTCCATGGACGTGCAGGTGGGCCCCACATCCAAGGTTTAAGTTGGCCATTCTAGGGTCCACTTGAAACCATCACAACAGTGTGACTCTTTATATAGTTTTTCATGGGGCATCACATAAAATTGTAAACACACCTTTTTATAGGGCCCACCACAGTGGTTATGGACCTACTGAACTCCTAAAATCCTTTATTTGATAGAGGAAACTTTTTAGGAAAAAAAAAAAAAACTCAATAATTTCTAAAATAACCTTCAAAATGCTCCATCTTTTGAAGTTTCAAATGATGTTTCTTTTTAAGATTTTGCACATGGGTATTCTAGTGGTGAATTTCTAACAACAATTTGGGGGCATTTGAAATCTTTCCAACAATGAATCCTCATGTTCTTGATCTCAGATTTCTTGACATCTCAAATTTCTGACATGTATCTTTTGAAGTTATTTTGTCATTTTTATTGACTTTTATGAGATAGATAGACTCTTAATTAAAGGGTAATTTATTACATGTGACAAGGGGCTCTCTTCCATCCTAAAATAGACTTTGTAGAACAACAAAGAATCCGGTTCTTCTTTGGAAGAACCTCTCTGTTTGCATTAAACAGAGAAAACAAGAAGGAAGTTCTGTTCAACACCAAGATTTACCTCTGGTGCATGCATATATGTTGCAAGGTGGTTCATGTGTCAAACATGATATAAAAACAGCCATGGTTTGGTCCTTACTATGGGCCATTGTAACTCATTTGATTATTTTTATCAATAACTATCCTAACAAATCTTGACCTTTCCATTTATGGATGATTGAAATTTTTTGGACGGTTTAGATTCTATCCAGCAGTATTTCATCTGCAGAGAAATGGACCCACCATGGCCCACTATTGAATGGCCCATCTCTCTTAATGACCTCATATCCTATGATATGGATATGGATGTACTTGGTGGGTGGCACCTTTTATTTTGCTTTATGCTAGTTGGATGTGATAGTGAAGAATCTTGTTGTGATTTAGGAGCTTCTTCTTACAGCTAGTTTGAGATTGGAACAAGATCTGTGGCTCTATTTTTAGTGGGTTAATTTCGGTTGGCTCGGTTTTAAGAGGCTTGATTTGTAATATATGAATTGTGGGGTATCATGGATAAAGCTAGATAGAATTCATTCAGCTAATTTTAGACTCGCAAGATTGAGACTGTCTTCATTGAGAGTCACAGAGTCTGCTGGTTTTGAAGATATAATGGTCTTTCTAGTTCATTTATAAAACGCACACCATATGCCACAGATGCATGTGCTTTTGTAATTAATATAGTTCATGGGTCCTGTGAGGGTACCTGGCCTGGCTCGGCCCTCAAAAAGCCCGCAAAATGAGGTCTTTAGTTTTTCTCAAAAATCCCAAGGATTGGGCTTGGACAACAATTTCGCAAGCTTGCCAATTTGAGGGCTAGACTTAGACAATTGCTAGCGTGGCCATGCCTAGCCCTCCTAGTTTTCTTTTATATATATGTGTGGATTTATTTAAGCATATATATGCATTCATTTCAGCATGATTCAACTTCAATGTATCGAATGGGCCACAACCTAAAAAATAAAGTTTATAGAATCCCAATGGCATGCTATAAGGAAAATTACAAGAACAATCCCTTTTTTTTTATAGGATTTATTTGTCTGATACGTATTTAATTCTCATGAATTCATCTATCAAGGTCCTAAAATTAATGAGTTAAAAGATAAGATTCACCAAAACCATCAAATAGTTTTCAGCTTTTTGCTTGATGGTAAATGATTGTGTAGATAGCACCCTTCTAAATCAAATTATGGTAAAATGAGATGTTCATCTACCACCATGTTGCTTGTTGCATTGTGCTGCCAATCCTAAGCTCGGGTAAAGAAAAATGTTAAGTTCAAACTCAATCCATTGTAAAAATTATAAACTAAAAATAAAAATTCATTTTCTTCTCTCCAGACATAAGCTTTGGAATTGGCCTAGTATAGGTCCTCTGAGAACTTTGGCCCAACCGTAATACATTGAGGAAAGGATTTGGACAACCTCAGGCCCAACTTGATCTAGTTCTAATCCTATCTCACCAAATAAAGCTGTTAAGATTAAGAACTTATCAAAATTTGGTTCAATTTAACGTTTATATATAGGATCCAATTTATAAAGTATGCAGGGGTTGGGTCCCCAAGAGACTTGCACATACAAGGAGAGAACCTGTAAACACAGGGAGTGGACTTGTACATGCGAGGAGTGATAACTCACACATACAAGGAGAAAGTAGGTCGCACAAGCAAGGAGTGATAACTCAAACATGCGAGGAGAGAGACTCGCACATGCAAGAAGTGGGGAGAGGCTAGGAGCGAGCCCAGACATCCCGGTGAGAACTGTTGTGTCTTACCACTAGGGTAACATGCCTTCTCAACTGTTATTTATTATATGGTTCACATTACACGGCTAAAAAATGATGAGGTTTTGACCCACGTTCATTGACACACCCTCTCTCTTATAGAACTATGGAAAACTACCATTGTTATTCCATATTGTCTTTTAAAAAAAGGATACAAGTTTTAAAAAATTTCAAATTAGTCCATAAGTTTTCCGAGAAGTTTTCAATTAAGGACATCTGTCCATTTGAAGCTATTTTCTGGCAATTTTTTTCCATTTTTTAAAATACTCAAATTACCCTTCATTGAAATAAAATCTCTTTCACTTCCTCTATATTCTCCTCATTTCCTTCACCGGCGTCTTCAAGGTGATCAAAGACAACCAATGTTCCCACAGCAATTGGCCGCATTTAGTAGCTGCCGAAACCATGTCATGGCTTTAAATGAAGGGTGATTCGGGTATTTTCACAATATCGAGGGAAAGAGTTGCGAGAAAATACCTTTAAATGGTTGAATGTCTTTAATTGAAAACTTACTGAAAAAACTTAGGGACTAATTTGAAAAGTTTTGAAACTTATGTCCTTTTTTGAAACAAAGCAAAATCTTAAGACCTTGTTTGAAATTCCAAAAATAAGGCAAAATCTTAAGGCCCTCATGACAGACATGAAGGATGTGATTTTAGTACCCCCTAATCTTACATTATATCTAATTATCTTGTCTTACATGGTAAAATAAGAATTTGCTTTTGGTAAAAATAAAAATAAAAAAATGACAGATTTCTGAGGTAGATATTTCATTTCAGGATATCCTTAAAGTTACACAATAGCTAGGATTTCTCAACCATAAAATTGTGGTAGTGTTACCTATCTTAGATAAACACAAGAAAATATGACCAAAATATTTGCTTAAACTAACAGTCAACATAATAAAATCTCACATATTAAGCAAGGAATGTAGATGTGCCCTGCAGTTTCATAGGATTTGAGTTACTACGGTTGTGGCTGGATATTGATTTCCCATTTCCCTCTACTCAAAAGGGCTGGTTTCTTATCATAGGAATACAAAGGAACTGATTTGATAGGAATTTATGCTTACATGAGCTCCATCTTTATGAAAAGGGGTGAGGGATGAAGGGAATGATCATTAACCCAGGTTATATGTGGTGTCGTTGAGCGTGGATATGGCTGGGAGTTTGTTATACACATGCTCTTAACGCAAGTTAGAAGCTGTGGATATGGCTGTATTCGTGTTCCAGGTGAGGGCCTGTTTCTTTCCTAGAATCCCTTATAGGAATTTGGGATTTTGGAGTTTTTTTGGACACATCTCGTCCCTTTGCATTTGCAATAATATGTTGTGGAAACTATAGGCTATGGAAATGTTTGGTTTTATTGGACTGATGTATCTTTGTTTGTTTATTTATTTAGTCATGTGAATTGTAATTCTTGAACTGAAAGTCGTAGATGCCGCAGAAGCATAGATCTAAATGAGTTGGCTGCTACAAACGCGATAAGGACCGCGTCGGCTTGAATCAGGCACTAGTTGTGGAGATCTGTGACCATCTACGAAAAATCGGTCATGTATGATTCACTCTTCAAGATTCAAGGACAATGATGGACACCCTGAATGTAGAAGATGATGATGGACAAGTTTAGATCTAGCGGGAGAAAGAGGGTGATCTCGTGTTAGGGGATGATCTATTGTGTATAGCCATTTGGCTAATGGGTTAATGGGTGATAAGATCTCTATTCAAATCAAATTCGAATGTTTCAAATTCTAATGGAGAGATGATTAGGATAAATGTTGGATCAAACTCTCTCAATTTGAATTTGAATTTGAATGAAAATATGATAATGATAAAGAGTTGGATAAAACCTCAGACTAATCTTATCCATGGGTTTATATCACCATGAGACTCCTTGTGAGTGGTGTCTCTTTGTGAGTGAGGTCCACCCACATATAAACACAAGCGGGCCACATCACAAATGCCAACATGAACTTCATGTGGTAATCATATGTAGATTAACCTGATGGCAGCATCTGTAGCCTAATGCAAGATATGGCCAGGAAATCAATAAATGATGAATTGATGATATGGAGAATGAAAACTAGGATATTGCACAAAATTAAATGATTTTTAAACAAAATGGCACACCATCACATGAGGCTCACTGACTGATGGTGGTGGTGGGTATACATGATTTTCCATTGTTGTGCCCCATTTCTTTTAGTTCAAGTCTCAGACAACAACAGAGGCTGAATGGAGCTGAGAAAATTTTGCGCATAGGCACATGCAGCTTTGTACATCTCTATAGCATATGGATAGTACAAAAAAAGCTGTGGGGAATTTTTTGGAAGTTTTAGAAGAGAGGGTTTCAGTGTGGAAGGTGTATTGCCAAAACCCCAAATATGATTTTACATTGGATTGCTAAGAAAATCCACCATGTAACACTTGAGTTATGTTGAATGGCTACAAACATTCAATATATAACTGAATTTGCATTAATTCCTACTGTAGAAACTCCCATGTAGTGGTTGATTTGAGCATGGAACTCCTAGCTAGCTTCACTCTGAACAGATCAGGTCCGGAATCTAAGGCCCCATTTGCTTGAATGGAATTGAATCCTTGAGAATTCTAAGAAAGCATTCTTGTTAAGTGACATGATGATGAATTCTAAAAGTGTATCTTTGGAAAATTCAGTTCATTTTTAATGAGATTGGAGCTTGATCTTCAAGCCTTAATGTAGTCTTTCGTCGTCATGAGCTTAGACTGGTCAATTCCATGGCAGATGATGTAGCCAAACAAAGAATCGAGAGGTCATTTACTCGCAAATTCCATGGCAGATGATGTAGGCAAACAGGGGGTTGAGGATTGTAGTGTATGGGGTACAATACTATTTTATTTGTTATCTCTTCTCCCTTTTAATGAAAGGTTTTTTTTTTTTTTTTTCTTTTTTGACCGATGAAAATAATAATATTAATCTCCCATTTCTTGAAGAATTACTACACAACCATGAATCTAGTAAACTAAATTCCAGGAAAGTTAGGGTAGGGTTTCTTCTGCGTTGAGAATTTTCAGGTGACACAACACCCCAACTCTGTAGAATCCTCACTTCTGTGGATTCCTAACATTAAAAGTTCAGATGCAGAAAATCCACCGGTCGTAGATAGATCCTTTCTTCCCACAGGATAATAGCAGTTTGCAAACAAACTTTGTAATGTGTTAAACTCAAGAAAATTTATTTACATATTTCATCCATTAGAGAAGTATGTCTTAGCAGACTACAATTTCAGTGGCATTCCAGAAAAGTTCCAGCAGCTCCACTCTAACCAATAGGAAATAGTTTTCTGAAGCCTGTCAATCCAAAATTTTCAGTTTTCTGGGCAGACAAGAATCACAGCAGATCGAGGAAAAGTAACATCCACAACATCTGCACAACACAAAAATCCTAAAAATCGGAGACTTCACATCAGACATTATACAAACATGCACCTTGCAACGCCACAGTCCCTCGCCACATAACAACAACCAGGGAATAATATCAGCAATAAATATGTTGGGCTAATTCGCATTTTGGACTTCTGCCAAAATTGTATCTATAAATATCATGGTTCAAAATTGTATCTATAAATATCATGGAGAACCTCATTGTGTGAATCCTAGCCATCCGCTTTCCTTTTAGAGCTCAACAATCAACCACCTTTTTATACCAAAAAATAAGAATCAACAACCTTTAGCAACATTCCTTTTTAGGCAAAATTGAAGGGTGTTGAATCAGAGCTTACCACTATATATGGTCACATTCACCTGCAGTTCTACAACATATATGACATTAGGAAGTATCATTTATTCATGTTTCTGTGACATGAACAGGGTCAAAAGATAACATGAAGTGACCCTAGATTTTTTTATTTTTTTTTTCAAACCAACTTAAATATAGAGCTTTAAACTGACAGCTCGACTTAAATTTGTGTGCATGAAGTAATTAGCATTATTCACATCAAAACATTTAGAAACCCTAATTCTACTGCGTTGTTTCAAAAAGTAGGCCACTTCCAACTGCAATTGCAATTGGCTGCGCTCTCATATTCACCGATTACTGAAGCATGCATTTGCAGATCGATACTGCACTGGAGGATTCTAGCCAGCTAAGATGGTCACTGAATTGGATTGTATCACACCAAGATCAAGATTATAGTTCTCCTTTCTGCATAGTTTATACAACCCTAAACAATGAAGTGCACGGTTGCAAATGTAAAAAACTGGGATAAGAGGGGACAAAACAAAGACATTGAAACAGTAAGGACAGATGAGAATGCTTCACTGGGATAGTGAAAAAAGTAGAACTAAAGGGCGAGAACTGAAACATAGGATAGGGCAATGATAATGATGTGTGCAATCATTGTGCAGGCTAATAAAATACAAGAAACTGCATGGTGGAAGTGAGTTACATCTGTAGAGACGTGTCACGTCTGGACATATTTTGAACACAAGCATTCCTCTAGTGTTCTCAGGGGTCCTAGACACAAGTTCCTGCCGTGTATTGTAGTACCTGGTGTGAGTTGAAAACAGCACAAAGAATTGAATTTGAGGCTACAAAAACAATGACACACATCCCAAATACTATCAAATTAATGAACCCAAGCAAAGTTGAAACAAAGAGAAGATTTGTTGCTTTCAACGGCGCATGCATGTCTTAGGTTGCAGAATACAGATAAATGACATTAAAGTCCACCTCCCTCAAGGAGAAGAATGCCTCAGCCCATAACATCTTCTATGCCTCATCCAGCTGATCCTGCATAATGCAAAAGGCAATTAAGTTAATGGAAGATTTCATGACAGATTGAACAAAGATCCAAAGATGCTAAAACAACAGCCTGCGAACTAAAGCAACACAGCCAGTGAATATGTTTTATTTACCTGCGCATCAGAAGTCCAGAGAGTGAGATTGTCTCTTAAAAGTTGCATGATAAGAGTGCTGTCCTTGTATGACTCCTCGCCCAATGTGTCAAGCTCAGCAATAGCTTCTTCAAATGCCTGCACGCATGAGTTATGGGAATCAAGAATCAAGATCAAGGTTGGGTCATATGAGCTTTTAACTTAAGTAATCTAAGAGTAACCAGAAAACTGAAAACGGCAAATCTTAGTTTTTAAAATGGGTTCCATCTCCATAATGGAGGAATTAGCAATAAGCTCAACAAGTAAAATGTTGGAAAGCACGGTTGATAAGTTATTACTGTTGGGAAGTCCCACATCCCACATCACCTAAGTAATAGGCTTGTCATGTCTTAATATACCTGTATGAGCCTTCCACCTATGAGCTTAAGCTTTTTGGTTGGTATATGGTTTCTTACATGGTATCAGAGAGGGTTCCGATCCCGTGATTCTTGTGTAGCCACGTGACAGGCCCGTCCATGAAATCTGTTGAGCCTGCACGTGAGGGGGAGTGTTGGGAAGTCCCACATCCCACATCGCCTAAGTAATAGGCTTGTCATGTCTTAATATACCTGTATGAGCCTTCCACCTATGAGCTTAAGCTTTTGGGTTGGTATATGGTTTCTTACAATTACCATCTTCCAAACCTTGTTTTTCTTACTGCATTGCCATCATCCATTACTGCTAGTGCTTCCCACCCCAAATGAGCTTAATGCTTCTGTCTACTTCTCAAATCCTGGCAAGTGCAGTACACTTGGTTCTACAGTTAATGGTCATTCAAGTAACCAACTCCCACTGCCAGCCTCTTCTGATAACAGATGTTGCCAGATAAATTGCCAGTCCCAAAAATTGTCCTATTTAACTTATAACTTCCTTTCATCACCAAAATCCACTTAAAATGAATCATCAAATCCCATTAGATCAAACAAGCTCCATAAGAAGTCCCATGTTCGTTCTTAAACATTTTCCCAAAATCCGAAATGATTGCAGATTCTCAATGAATTACTCCTCATCATCGACACTAAATTTGAGAGTCTCTTGCTTGGGAGATCTAGGGGTGCAAGCAAGGATGAAAATAGCAGTAGCGGCGGCCATAGCAGCCTGCCACCAAAACTCACTGTAGCGGCGTAGTGGTGCGTTTTGAAAAAAATCGTCAAAAAAATTTCAGAAAATCCAACATATCGCTGTATGAATAGAAAAAAAAAAATAGTAATGATCATTTTTTTTCACATGTATTCATGTTACTTAGTTACGCTCTTAGAAACTAATGAAAGACTCGAAACAAAAAAAAAAAAGTCATAAAGTAAAGGCACAAGACTTAAAAGACTTAAGTTAAGAGTTAGGTGTTAGGAATTCAATAGCAAACAATAAGAGTGAACTTTGGCTGTAAACGGACCATTTTCTATTAGAGTGTTATTTGGTTAGAGCCCTATTTCCTATTAATTTGAGTGAACTTTGGTTGGGCCCTATGTCCTATTAGAGTAGTCTATGTTTAGTTAGTGTGAAATTTGGCTGCACTTTATTTTTAGTAGGTTTGAAAGTTGGCTATGGCACTATTCCTAATTAGAGTGAAATATGACTAAGGTGTCAATTAGGCTATATTAATAAGCTAAGAGGTTTTCAATCTAATTTTGACCTTTTTGACTCTTCTAATTTTGACTGTAAGTTATTCCCTTCTCCCTTATCTCTTGTAACTGCCTCCTCCTTATCCCATGCAACACTAAGCATCTCATATAACTACCCATGTCTCTTGTAACTTCCCCATTTTTCCTTCTTTGTTTCTGAAAAAGTTCCTTTCTACTCACATCTTTTATTCCTATTTCTATATATTTTTCTGTTTTTTTACTGCATTTCTCCTATTTTCTTTCTATTCTACCTCTCTTAATTGCGAAAAATAGGTAAAGTCATAGATATTCTTCTTTTATTTTCTTTCAAAAAATTTACTGTTGTGCAATTGTATTTGGTTTGAATTGTATGGATAGACTCGTGCTCAGCACGGGTTCTTGTGCTAGTTTTAATTAAGTAATTAATATTTGGCTATGATATGACTTTTTTTTTTATTTTAACGTTGGTGCCTTGTTGTGGAGCTCACCAATGGTTAAATAAGCCATTACGTTCTTCAGCTTTTATTGTTTTGGATGGCCCATTTAATTTTGAATGTTTTTTTTTTTTTTTTTTTTTTGAATGATTTTTTAATGGTTTTTAATGTTTTTTGATGGCCCATTAATTTTCATTTGTGCCTTTCATCTCAAGGGCCCATAACTTACCCCTTTAATAAAACAAAAGGGGAGTAAGGGACGATGCAAGCAGCCCGATAAAGGGTATTTGTTGCTGCCCTAGGTTTCATTCGAAATAGAAAATCGAGATGAGAAAGAGGGAAAGGAGGAGGAGGAGGAGGAGAAGAGTACATATAGTCCTGTACTAGGTTCTGCGCAATCTGTACTGGGTTCTACGCGATGCTTCAGCAGTGGAGAAGAAGTTGGAGTGGTGGAGGAGGGTTCTACGCCGATGCTACGCTGCCGTGATGATGTTGGTGCCTCCATGTATCAGGTATGTCCTTTGCAACTCGTCTCTCTCTTTTATTCGTTTTTCCTTTCTTCTTCTTTTTCTCCCTTTTTTTTTGTTGTTGTTGTTGTTGTTGTTGTTTGTTCTATCAGTCAAGCAAGTGAGAAAAGGGGGCAGGAGGCAGGGTTCGGCTGGATGTGTGGCTCCGCTACATAGCATAGCGGCCCATATCATCCGTGTACACCTGCTAAATCACATTTAGCGTGGCAGCACCGATATTTTCAACCATGGGTGCAAGTCAAGCAAGATGGGTTGGGTTTTGAAACAACCTGACTATAAATGAACTTTACAAGAGCACTGCAAATACTAGTAAAACTCATTAACTGTAGACTGTAGGGTTTGGAGATGCAGCCCTACACATCTCATCTTATATCTTTGAAAGTTTCTGCGCCTGATAAGTGTACTCCTAGAGCCCTATGCTTTGGTCCCAAAACCACATCTTGGAGACAAACGAATTTCTGAATATTAGCATATCCTATTGCAATTATTTCATAAGTTTCTTTTGAATTTCTTACTTCTCAACATTAAAAAAATGGTCGAATTTCTTAACAGCAATCACCATCCAATGCAAAAGTTAAAATTCAGGAAATTCAGGCACCTTTATAAATTTCCTAGTCATATTTTCAATGAGATCTTTAAACAGTTTCAGCTCTGGTATTATGGCTACACATCTTCTTTTTTCTAAAGGGAATAATATTAAAATGTTTTTAAAACATTTGCACATTAATTTTATCTTAAAGTATATACATTATTTGGGATAACATCTAGTACATCAAGCGTTCTAATGGCATTAATCAAAGAACCAACACACACACATCATGAAAACGCATTCAGAAATCCACACTAGGAGACACAGACATCACACAATCTGAAGAATAAAAGAAATTTCACAAGCAAATAAGTTCTCTACCAGAAATCATCTCAAGTTTCTACTCTACTAAGTGTATATGAAGAAAAACCTAACAGCAAAGCCAGCAGATAAAACTTCAGCAGCAACCAAGTTTACATCTTAAAACTTCCAAAACTAACTAGTTCTATTCTAAATAACAAAGATGATAACTAGAAACCTGTCATAACTCATAACTAATACTGAAGTATCAATAAACAATTAACCATTTTTTGAAAGACCATGAAAGTGGTCGAAACAATTAAGTCCCAATCACAATATCTTATAATGCAAGAATATTACTTTACAAATCAAAAAACTTTGAACAGACCACTATCAATTAAAAAGAAACCCCATCATCAGGCAGCAAACCATCATGTTATACATATCAAAACCACTCAATATCAAAGAGCATAAAACTGACCTTCTAACATCCTAAAACATATCATCAATGCGCATAGCAGAAAATCAGTTAATAAATCACAAATCCCAAATATAACATACAAAAAACAGGAACTGATCAAAACAAACCTGTTTCGCCATGCTACAAGCTTTCTCCGATGAATTCAAGATCTCATAGTAGAACACAGAGAAATTGAGTGCCAGCCCCAGCCTAATCGGATGCGTAGGCGCCAGATCAGCCATTGCAATGTCCTTCAAAACAAAATCAAAATTACAAACAAAACAACAAAAACCAACACCCATAACAGATATTCCCGAAAAAAACACTTCTTTCAAAAATCAAAACAAGAGCCCTAAGGACCTGTTTGAAATTTTTTTTTTTTTTTTTTTTTAAGCCGTTAAAAACAAAGACCATTCATTTCCACCTAAACCCCATTTGCATTACCTGCGCCGCCTTGTAAGCAAGCATAGTGTCCTCCGCCGCCTCTTTCCGCTCGACGCCGACCTTGAACTCAGCAAGATACCGGTGGTAATCGCCCTTCATCTTCAAGTAGAAGACCTTCGACTCGCTCGCAGCGGCGGAAGGGATGAGATGCGAATCGAGCAGCTTGAGGATTCCGGCGCAGACGTCGGAGAGCTCGGATTCAACCCGAGATCTGTAGTCCTTGACGAGAGAGACGTGCTCGTCATTCTTGCGGCTCTCCTCCTTCTGCTCGATGGAGGAGATGATGCGCCAGGCGGCACGGCGGGAGCCGATGACGTTCTTGTAGGCAACGGAGAGGAGGTTGCGCTCCTCCACGGAGAGTTCGCCGGAGGCGGAGGAGTCGACTACGAGCTTCTCCATGAAGGCGACCATCTCCTCGTAGCGCTCCGCCTGCTCCGCCAGCTTCGCCAGGTACACGTACTGGTCTCTGCTTAGGTTGTCTGGGACTCCGGCCATCGGAGAAGATGAAGATGATCAAGATCTCAAATTAGGGTTTTAGAGAAAGAAGAAGAAGAGTGAAAGGGGTTTTTGAGATTGAGATCTTGGGGGTTTATACTTTCTATGTTGTGTTTTTGTATTTGAGGAGGCGTTGAAAAGAGGGACCGTGTCTTTTATTTTGAGTGTTTGGTGGTCCACATGAGTACTTTAAAAGGTGGACCGCATGGGGGAGTTGAGTTGGCCAAGGAGGCTGCTCAACATTGAAATCTGCTGAAATTATTATAAGTAATGAACTGTGGGGGAGTTTGTTAGTCTTGAAATTCAGTCCAAATTCAGTGATCCTAATCTAGATTATATAAACCATTAATTATTGTTTATCTGTATATTTGTGTGATACTGTTTTTATATTGTTCATTCATTTTTTTACGGTTTTGAACAGCACAGGTCCAAATCCAATGGTCTCAATCTAGATTATGTTGATCATTAATTATCGTTTATCGGTACATTTGTGTAACACCGTTTCCTTTTTTTTTTTCACTTCTCTGCTATCATTCATTTTTCCACGGTTTTGAGCAGCACACGGTTTTATTTTTTCATAATTACGTGTTATTGTTAGTCTTGAATTTTAATCCAAATTCAATGATCCTAATCTATATTACGTTAACCATTAATTATCGTTTATCAAAACATTTGTGTAAATACCGATTTTGGCATTTGTTTTTCCATGTTCATTCGTTTTTCACGTCTCTTAAGCATCACAAGTCCAAATTAATTCATTCCGATCTAAATTATATTGGCCATTAATTATTGTTTATCTATATATTTGTCTAACACCACTTTTTGTATTCACTTTTCCGCTCTCATTCATTTTCCACGGTTTTGAGCAGCACACGGTTTTTTTCTATTTCCTCATAATTATCAATTATTAATAGTCTTGAGTTTTAATTCAAATTCAATGATCCCATTCTAGATTATGTTAACCATTATTTATAATTTATCGTTACATTTGTGTAAATACCGTTTTTGTGATCATTTCTCCGCATTCATTCATTTTCCACCACCTCCAATCTCCTTCCCCAAGGGACACATAATCATAGTAGTAGTAGACCAAAAGGGGGACTAATTGTAAGCCTGCGTGGCATGGCCACTGCCTGACTTGTTTATGGTTTCTTTTAGTCTTTAGAAGGAAAGTAGTAAAATGTGTTCATCAAAACTGGTCTCACTTTATGACAGGTCCTCATGGTTATCATCTTATGGATAGAGGAAATGACTCGGATTGGTAGAATTTTAGGTCTATCACAAATTTAATAATGTGACAGTGTGGTCTATAAGACTAAAATGATTGATTTTGGTAGAGGGATAGGTATTGGTAGGTACTAGGTAGGGTCCATGAATTGAAAACTAGTCTCACATTGATTCTTCTAGTGTTAGTTTCAGAAAAAAAAAAAATCCATCTGCCACTAGTGCAATTTAAATACACTTAAAGCCAATAATGATAGCCCTAAACCCCTTTTGATCTCCCTTTGAGACTATAAAATCAGAGATTATTGTCTAGCTCATGGCACCTATGGACCTCCTAGTTTTTCTTAAATCATTTGCATGGAACCTAAGTGCATTCATGTGGGGATGGTCACACCCATTCAACTTTCTGCATCAATGAAAATTCCAATTTAATTTCGAAAATTCACATAAAAATTCCTTATTTGCCCCCTATGACTCATGTACAAATCCTAGTTGTTTGGATTCGCACCCGAAACAAAAATCCTACCTTCAAACAATAAAATAAGGAGTTGAGATCATCAATCCTCTTTCATCTAAGCGGCTATTTAAAGCACGAGTGCATATCTTGGTAATGAAGACACCATGGCACCACCAATCTAAGAACATGTTTGTGCAATGAGAGTTGTCAATTTATGTTCCCATAAGAAGAATCATTTATATCTATCTCTCTCATATGGGTAATTGAAATCCTTTTTCAAAAATAAAAATGTCAACCAAACAAGTTTTTCTTCATTCATTTTCAGAATTGAACATTTCAAAAATGATGTCAAACAAGTCTAAACGCGTCGCATCAAGCAAATTAATGGGCTGCATAGAAAATCAAGATAATTCTCATCATTATCACAATCTCTTGCTACACAAATGCACCCTAAGTATTTCAGTCTCTTTTCGGTGTTACATATAACAACAACAACAACAATAATAATAATAATAAGAAGAAGAAGAAGAAGTGGGTGAGAACAGTCTTCTCTTTTGGTGAGAATCATGTGCTAAATCAGACGGAGTACTCTTTGATGATATCCAATAAAATGAATGGGCATTGAGCCATTCATAACACATTCCACCACATTTGCACAGGCTTAAGAATAGAGCATCCATGTCACCATCTCTCTCCAAGAAATGTAATTATGATTATCTATAACCTCTCATTAAACTTAATCCAAGGGGTAGCTCAGTTGGTCTAGTACCACGGTTTGCACCTCCAGAGGTTGTAGATTCGAAATTGCACTAACACATTAGGGGCTACAGGAGAGTTTATCCAACTCCGGAAGAGATTAATTCATCCCAAAAGATTCGAACCCTTCCATAGGAAAAAAAAAAAAAAAAACTCTCATTAACTTGGATGTACTGAATTTTAACGTGAGGCCGGAGCACAAACTCTGGGGCTAGTACACCAGACCCATGAAAAGAGTCATCCAAGCTTCATTTTCTATCTTATGTTTAAAGTTCTCTTATGTAATTACAGAATATAATCGATGTGAGTGCTAAAAACATTGTTCGGTTATGTTTAAAGTTCTCTTATGTAATTACAGAATATAATCGATGTAAGTGCTAAAAAACTGCATCATTTGGTTTAAAAAAAAAATCTTGTTACTTGGTAAATGTGCCATTCATAAAATAAAAAAAAAAAATGAAAAGAAAGTTTTCCACAGGATATAATCTGGAAAATGTCGTGGAAAATTAAAAAAAAAACTAAATAAGAAATAATATAGAAATATAAAATTATGTCAAAATTATTCCTTCCCAACACCCCCCCCCCCCCCCCCAACACCTTTTATTCCTATATTATAACAATTTTTTTCACAATATGTTCAATTGCAATGATATTTTTGAAAAATAGTGCAGTATTATCAGTAAAATATGTTCAATTGCAACGATATTTCTTAAAATATTGTGGTGTTATTAGGAAAACAACATTTCAAATAAATATCGCGACATTATCATGATATTTCCAAATGTTTTCATCCCATTGCTTGCTACATCAGGGATTCAAACTTACTCCCACTCTTCGTGCTGTGTGATTCACATTCTATAAAGACAAAAATGTACATACTAGAAAGGTTAAATGATTTAAGAGAGAAATGAATCAATCTAATGTTGGATTAAATGGGTGTGGCCCACATGACCACAAGCCCATTAAAGATATTTAATCATACCTACTTGACTGTATATTTAAGAGACCGAATTATTTTTTAACTTACTTGCCAATAAACTAATAATGGGCTTCGATTAAAGGATTAGGTGATAGTTTGAGGTTAATGATTCCTTGATAGGTAGGAATCTTTTATAAAAGAACCCCCTTGGATAACTCCTAGTTAATAGTTTATTGGCCTCCATCACTGTTACTTAGTAAAAAAGAATAGAGTTGTAAACCCTACGGGAGTTCAAGCTTCTATCACTGTTACTAAGTAAAAAAGAATAGAGTAGTAAACCCCACGTGAGTTTCAAGTTTCTGTCATTTCAAAGAGCTTCTATTATCTTCAAGAAAGAGCTATGTATTCAGATAAGCTCCTCCTCATTCTCAAATGATTTATGTTCACTTCATTGTGTCATTTCAACAAGCAAGTTACCTTGACAGGTGAAGACGTAATAAAGTAAATGACATCATCACCACAAATAGATTCCATGAGTTACCCAAAGCCTACCCTAGATACCTATCAATCCATAGATAATGATTAAACATTAGAAAAAAAAAAATAAAGATATTATATGCATCAGAAAACGAGGAAGAACAAGTCGACTTTCGTTAATATTATCTATGTATATAAGATGTTTTCTACAAAAAGTAACTAACATAAGCATATAAAAAATAAATTAATCACTTACAAGCTACCAAGCAGAAACTATATCAAAGCCATCAAAACCACAAAACCAAGCCAAGAAACTCATAATGCAAAAAGTCAGTCCATATTGATGTTGGATTTCTTGTTTAAGATGGAGAAACCAAAGGAAGAAACATAGAAATAAAGAAAAAGAAAAAGAAAAGATAGAAGAGAAAGGGAGAGGGAGGCGGTGCCTGACGGTGCCCAATGAGATGCCTGTAAAAAAATTCGGTGCTCGAGGAGTTAAGAGTAACATAGAGAAATGAGATCTAAGGAGTTTTAGTATTAAAGTGTCATTTAAAGAGAGAATGAGCTTCGGTATTAAAGAGTTTTTATAGAGAGCAAGTTGGATAAGAATCAATTGAAGGGGTATAAAACAAACTCACACAGTCAAAATCAGATTGAGAATCATGGTTGGTTTTCAATTGAAATCAGTTATTTTCATTATATATAATTAGACCTAAGGAGATGCTCCTGTGGATTGAGAGATCTTAAGCTAACATTTGAAAAGCACAATGAGGCACCAGGATGAGTAATGTTACATACTAACATACTTGAACAAAATTTATGGAGGCTTCAAATGCAGGGGTGAACATATGGTGTTTGACGTTTTGTCCTCATTTATACCAAGTTGAAATTAACCTTCTCAAATTTGGTTCTTCGTGGCAGTTCATTGACTCTGGAGGGGGATCGAACGATGCTGGAAAAAGACATGGGATTGATCAGTTTGCTTCTGGCATTCAAGTTAAATACCATCCATGTGCCCTCGTTTTATTTTTCTCAGCTGTTTCTTGGTTATTCATTTGTTTGTTTCTTCTTTGGGGGTATGGATTCTTTTCACTTGTGCTGCTGGCCTGTTAATTTATGCTAGACCATAACTGTGGTTCAAGCTGGTCATGGCCTTCTGCAACTTGATTCTCGCAAGATTGTAAGTGGACTCCCTTTTCTTTTACTGTTGTTGTTTAAGAACTAGTGGGATTGAATTGCTTAAGTTTCCTGCAAAAGGGTACTGAGTCAGGTTTGTTGAAATTGGTTTGCTATGGATACAATTGCATTTTGTGTTGAAAATGAGATACACCTTTGAATCACTTGGCTACCAATCTGGATTTTGCCTCTCCCAGCTCCTATTAAAAGAAGATATCACCGACTGATTCTCAATACCAATCTGGCTACCAGTCCCTTGAAATCTGTTTTATTTCTTACAATATCACTGACTGATTCTCAATATACTAGATGATATCTCAACAATTCCTTTGGTGGGTACTCCAATGGATGGGCTATACTCAAGAAATGATAACATGGCAGGACAATCAGTAAGCCTCCATAGCATATGTTTCTATGGACTCCAGTCTAAAGATCTCACCTTCAGATTATTAGCTTCAAAATGGATGGTAAAAGTGGAAGTAAGGCTAAAAGTTCAGATTCTATGTACAAAACCCCACTTCACAGATAGCCATGTCCATCTGATCAGTTCAATTCTGAACCATGCCCCTGTAGAAATTGGTGGGGCTCTAATACCACTTGTAGGAAATTGAATGGGTTCACACTCAAACACATCACACAGGTTACAGGGCACTGATTACAGGGAACAGAATCTCATATAAAGCATTTCATTCAACTGCACTCATAACTCAAATTACACTCACTGCATGAGCACTTAAGTTAATAGAACTGATACAACTATACTTGAAGTCGATCATCCAACCATCTGACACTGAATTCCCAAACACACAGATTTTGTGGGTGAAGTCCCACTCTCATCTCACCATTGAAATCTATGAAAACAAATAAACACATACTCACATAACATGAAAAATCACATCCAAACTCTATAACAAAATATTAAAAACCAGTGAATGATCAATTCAAATAATCAATTGAAATTCAAGAATATATGAAAAATAAGAATTACATTGAATGATAAGTTAAAACAGCTAGGATTCTAATCAATCTTCTAAAAATCTAACTGAGATCACTGAATTTGCCCACCCCGATTCGCCTAAGCTCAGTTTCATCTCATAGTTGAGATATTCGACTGCTCCGGGAATGGCCAGAACGAGTTGAAACCCACAATCAGATGTCTCTGTTTCCTCGTTCAGAAGCGATCTGCAGAAAGACCAAAGCACCTGAATTGGGTCTGTATGGAGAAAATTTCTCAATCGCCGCTGTCCATTCGGGAGGCGAACGACAATCCTACACCCATGGTTAGGCTCTTCTTCTGGGAGGGGAGGGTAAGAAACAATGGCAACAGAAGGAGCCTGTTCCTCAGTAGCAACAGTAGGAATCTCTTCCTCTTGTTCTTCAATTTTGACCCAAGGAGCCTTAATTGCTTCTTGAGGGCTTCTATCATAGAAAGGCACGAGCTCCTCAAGCAGATCTTCTAGACGACTATAGAAGCCGCTTGGCGACCACATCTTCTGTCCAGTAATAGGGTCGATCAAAAGAATGGAAGGAATTGTTTCAAGGTTATAGAAACAGCGTACCTTCGTCCCTTCCACAGAGATGTCTAAATTTTGCCACAACAAAAACTTCTCAGAGATTACTTGGGTCATATAGCGGTCACCCCAAAAATCTAAATCCCGCGAGTAGTATTCCACTTCAGACTGCAGATGAATTATCAGCCACCTATTTCGAATGGAAGCATCTACTTTAGCTTGTTCAAAATCTCCATAGTGCTTCCAAGAACCCTCATAGTGATCTTCTCCCCAGTCTCCTCTTTCAAGTTCTTCTTGTCGCGACCATTCTTCTTGTTCTTGTTGGAGTCCATCTTCACTATACTCTTCTTCTTCTTGCCAATCTTGTTGTTCTTGTTGGAGTCCATCTTCAATGTACTCTTCTTCTTCTTGCCAATCTTGTTGTTCTACTTGGAAACCGTCTTCTTCCCATTCATTCCAAACTAGTTCTCCGCCGCTGCCTTCATCTCTCAAGCCATCTTTTTCTTCTCCTTCGAATCGGGCTTCGAACTCATCTTCTTCTTGTTTGGGCTCTCCATTAAAGGGATCCATCATTCTCTCGTTTTCGCTTACCGATCAAATTTTTTTTCTCTTCGTAGCTATATGGCGTTTGAGACAAGTGGGGACTAACTTTAATAGTAGAAACTTCTAATTCTAGTTGGAGACTTATTTTGGTATTATGGGCAAGTACTTGTAACGAACTTCAATAGTAGAAACTTCTAATTCTATGGGCAAGTACTACTACTGATTCGGGTGAAACAGAGAGCTGCTAATGCCACACACCAGACTTCTCTTAGCACACTCCTTGTCTCTACACAGTATCACATAAATCAAAAATTCCCAAATTTCTCTCTACACACCTAATTTTTCCCAAAATACCCAAACCCCTTCAAACTTTACTTCTCAGTTCACTCCCTTTCTTCCCCCCTCTCTCCTTTATCGATGAAGGGAGAGTGAAGGAGCTAGAAAATGATCTTTTATATATAGGTTTTAGGATTTCACTTCAACCTTTTCAAATTTACCGAAAGGCCCTTCATGCATTTTATGATTTATGTCATTTATCATTTGGTGGGTTGTATTGGGTTATTAATGGGTTTTTGGTTCCATTCGTTAACGGCCCGCTAATTTAACATTTTAACGGGTCTGACCCATTAACAATATGTACCCGTGAAGAGGCCATCCGAACCCGTTAATATCGTGTGAGTTCGTATCGTGTTAACGGGTCGTATGGCATTTTAGACAACCCTAATTGTAGCAAGCTTAGCCTTCAATTTTGCTAGATCGGCTGGGCCTAGGCCCAACTTTTATTGTAGCTCCTTATTCCATTCATCAGGAAAAATTTCTCCAATGAGCTGTGAGCTACAGGCTGTGCTTAGGCCCAATTATTTAATGGCCAAGACATGTGTCTATATATCATATTATTTAACAAATATAAATGGACTGTTATGATATTTTAATAGGGAAACGGTATCGGTATCACCAATCAAAATATTGGCAAATATCGCCCATCCCTCATCTCCTTAGCAGCCTCCCTCCTTGGCTCATTCTCTTCCAAGTTCCAACTACTCTTAAGTCTTAAACCTTTCGAAAAATCATTTTTTTGGCAAGAGAAAATGAACTTAACTCCCTTATTTTTACTATTATGTATTTTTTTATTTTTTTTAGAAAGAGCATAGAAATTAATGAAAAGATCATTGGCATATCATTTTTGGCTTTGGGTTGTGTTCTTCTCTTAGATCTACGCACTTTTATACTAGATCTACTCATATACATGATTTTGGATTTTTTTTAAAGTTTTTTTAATTTTTGAATATTTGAATAATAATATATTATATTTGGGGATTTCACCGTAAATATATTCTTTTAATTATTCACGATTATTGTATGGTGTGTACATGATATATCCACATACTTTTATGCTAGATCTATATATTTAGGATTTTTAAAATGGGTTTTTCTAAATCTTCAAATAATATATTATATTTTGGGGATTTCATCATAAATATGTTCTTTTAATGATTTATGATCATTATATGGTGCGTACATGATAGATCTACATACTTTTATGCATGCTAGATTTATATATATTTGGGTTTTAAGAATGGATTTTTTTTTTAAATCTTCTACTTTAAAAAAAAAAAATTGTTGGTAGAGTATTTATGATACTTATGGCTTATTAATAGTGTGTAGATGATAGATCTACTCATACACATAATTTTGGATTTTTTTTTTCACTTTTCTTCGATGTTTTTAATATTTTAATTATAATATATTATTTTTTTGGATCTTCACCATAAATATATTCTTTTAATGATTCATAAATCTGCAGAGAATCAAGATACTTCATCTTTTTATCAAGAGTAAACTGAATGCGGTCATGAATATGGGAGTGTAGCACAATAGTATGGAGCATATTTTTTTAACCCATACCGAAGAAATGATGATGATATCGAGCCTAGGTGACACTCCACTTGGAATTAGGTGATCATACTCATCTCTCTCTCTCTCTCCAGTAGCCCCTAATTTCAGGGATGTCCAGGTGCTTTATGATTTATCTCACTATCATGTTTTGAATTTTAATATGTTATCTTTATGCTCTTGAATTTCACAACTTATTTGATCATTGAGTGACTGATAATTGATATGTTATCTTTATTTTCTCTTATTTTACACTAATAATTAGATCCTGAGCCAAAATAATAGTTGCATTTTATGAAATATCGGAGAAGACACCAACACGAGACTAATGACTTTGGGTGACCGATATTTTGATTCATTGTTGTTACTAATGGAAACAAATATTTTTTTTCCTGCATTCTCTAATATTCTGGATTTTTTAGATATTTTTATCTTTTTTTATTAAAAAAAAATTCATACCGCGACAACCGCAACGGACCGATAACAGCGACCGATATCGATACCATATCGGTTTTTTTGTCCGACAAATATTGTGACTGATACATCAATTTTGAACCATGGTCCGGATACTTTGAGAGGAGCCTGTGCACAAGAGAGAGTTTTTCATAAGGATATACTAGCTTGACCGCTAGTTTTTCATGAGGATATACTAGCTTGACATACTAGCTTGACAACCATGCATAAAGCACAGAGATGTATTTGTATTAAAAAAAAAAAAAAAAACAAGAGAGAGAGAGAGAGAGAGAGAGAGAGAGAGAGAGAAGAGCATGCTTTAGGCTTTTTATCACTTAATCCAAGCTCAATTGAAATATTAAACACCAAGCCCTGAGGACCCCTAGAGAGATGGCAAGAGAGGGACCAGATCCCCTAATCTCCCACGTGCTTCCACTGTTCAAAATGGGTTTCATCCTCTCTAATGGTATATTTTCAATTTTTAGATCAATATGAATTGGTCTCACCGTAAGATTGATGTTACATGACTAATAAAGTAATTGGCACAATGTTATGCGTTATAAATCACGTGCATTAATCTTGTTATCAATATTGTACTAAGTCTTATGCAAGATCAATTTATATTTAAGTAAAATTTGAGGATAAATCATTTTAGAGGATCGCACATTAAGAATCTCGAATTATCATAAATGAGCCTGACAATGGATTTCCAAACATCCCACTCATGGGAAGCTTGTGGGAGACACTTAGGTGATCCAAACTTGTCGACATGAGGCCAGTTATGTTTCAGGGATGTTCTCATAAATTTGTTTTTGGGTCTATCCAAACACAAACTGGAAGGTTATTTAGGCATTGTTCTTCATGAATGCCTAAATAAACTTCCAGTTTGGGTCTTGGTTATTTTGATGCTTGCTATATAGTTGATTAAGTGGGGTGGACTTGGGTCTAATTAGGCTTTAAGGCCTGGCCCAGCCCAGCATATTTAGTATAATTAAGTAAGTATACTTTTGAAAAGTGCTGGCCTTGGGCCTGACTTTTTGAATCTGAGTCTGATGATTACACCTGATAGGATAGGCCTGGTCAAGCTTTTGGCCTAGTCTGATTTAGCCAATGAATTTACCCGGAAAAATGCCAATGTCATGAGATGAGTACGAGTGAAAGCAATGTCTCTGACCAAGTTAGAGCCATAATTTAGGCAGACACTATCAAGTGAACAAATGGAAAAATTTTTTAGGGTAAGTTTGTGTAATCACTTTTATGCGGAAAAGAGGCACAAAAGTTTGATATTTTTTCCATAGGGTTCTTTTTTTTTTTTTTTTTTCTATCTCGTCTAGCATGAATATCTTACCGTAAAGAAAAGCATCAAAACCAGTAAGAACTTTTATAGTTCCAGAAGAAAAAAAAGGTTATAGATTTGGGGATGACATTTACATGCGACACAAATGTGTCCCTTTTTTATGTATTTTATAATAAGTTTGTATACACTACTTTTGCCGAATAACAAATTTGTCCATATACTTCTAACGAGTGACAAGTTTGTTTTTCCTAATTAGAAGAGTCATACCAAATAGTCCATTTATAAAAGGGTCTATTTAAAATATCTCTATTTCAAACATATACGATTGAATCGGCTCTATTTCAATCAGATCAGACTTTAAAAACAAGCCCTTGGATGTTCTTAGGTGGACCATTTTGCTTGCACATAAGAGACCCTATAGACTATTTGGGATACTTGATGTGGAGATGAACGTTTCTATGTCAATAAATGGGATAATCGGGAGAGCAAGGATGAGTGATGGTGTGCTTTTTCTCAAATTAAGTGTTGGGAATCTTGCCTTGGACTTTAGAGTTACAAATGGGTATCCAATTGTAACCAGAGTCTATAGCTGTGAATAAAGTGAGGGTAGAAATTATCTTTGGATTTTTGAGAAGGAAACCCGAATAAAGTTCACCCACTTGTGTGATTTAATTCGCTAGATTGCTACAAGTCTTTTTTTTTTTTTTTGCTATGGGAGGTTCTCAACTCTTTGGACTGGATTAATCACTATGGGCTCAAAGGAAAGCCAGGTAAACTCCCTTGTAGCCCCAGTGTAATAGTGCAGTTTCGAATCCACAACCTCTGGGTGTAAACCGTGGTCTTAGACCAACTAAACTATCCCTTAAGATTGATTGCTACAACTAATTAACACAAACTCCTTAAATATGAAAACCTTTTTTATGCACATACAAGAATCGATTCGTGCCCCAAATCCATTCTGCATTCTTCTAAGAAACAAAACCATCTGTTTAAGGAAGCAAAGGAGTTGTATGCATGTGTAGTTGAAGATCTAGGAGTCTCCCTTTTGCAGGTTTTTGTCTATGCGATTTGGGGATTATGTTAACAAAGAGGGATTGACAGAGATGGTTTAAGAACCCACAACAAATTGCCTTCGATAAACTCATTTCTCAACTCAAGCCGACTTTCTGCATCATCAATTTTTATAGTTTTTTTTTTTTACAAGATTTTCTTCAAAGTTACTCATCCTTTAGATCTCTAATTTCAGGAGCCCATCAGCATAATATGAGCGCCGGTGCTCCAAAACACATGGTGGGGCCCACTTAATAGTCCATCCGAGTGGACCATAAAACAAGGACCCACCTTGATATTTATCGGTTACCGGGTTTGGCACCCATCCAAATGCATTAGACTATTTGATGGAGTATACCACTCATTAGATGGTGAAAATTTGTAAGTCATGGATCAAGTGGGGTTGATGATGATCTAAGACTCCATTACCATATACACAGCTGTTGGCCCCGTGCGTGTGGGTGTGGAGAGATTTTTTTTTTTTTTTTTTTGGGGTGGGGTGTCCCATCCCCATCTGGGGGCCAAGATGGTGTCAAAGCCCTGTAAATATCAATTTTCACTCATCAATTCAAAATTTTTTTTGTCTTAGAATTTCCAATATCTTTTAAAGCACTTTGAGAATATTAATCATTTTTTCTAGGACTGTTGGATTGAGACTTGGGTAACATGAGTGTGGCTGTGCATTAGTGTATGTAACATACAAAAAATAAAATTAAAAAAAACAAATAGACTAAAATTAAAGCTAAAATGCAAAGGATTAATCTCTTGCTTCAGGAAAGTAATGGATGTGTATTTGGTTTTCTTTTTACAAACTTCATTTTTTGAGCAAAACTAACTTTTAAGCTTGATCATTTTTTAATGAGAAATCAATAATATTATTAGCAAAAGATACTATGGTTCACTAATATATATATATATATTTGATAGATGCTATATATGTATGTATATATATATATATATATATACATTTTATTTTTACAGCTGTGCTACAACCCGGGGCTCTGCCACGGGGGAGCCGTGTGGCTCCCATGGGGAGTCTTTTCTGCCACAGGGTGTGTAGACTTTTTATTATTTTTATTTTTATAGATGCTATACAAACGTGCCTTTTAATGACTTTCTAATGGAAAGGAAGGCCATCTCTCTCTCTCTTCCTCCTCTTTATAAGCTGTCTTGTTTTGTTAGGCTTCCAGACATGCAGTTCTATGAATGTGTCCCCCAGCAAAGCTTGGAAGTCCACATTCATCGTATGCAAACCCCACTTGTTTGAAATCTAGCCTTAAATATTGACTTCAGAATCCCAGATAAGATTTCTGATTTTGACTTGTGTGCTGTACCTCTCACATCTTGGGGACCATTCGATGGGACCATCCTAACTGCCGTTCATCACTTACAAAAGTTGATGGCATAGTCATTCCATCACAACCGTTGGATCAACTACTTGACAATGGTTCATCCATGCCCCAATAGACATTGCCACTTGCAAGATGAGGAATTGGTGCAAAGTCACTAGTCCCACTAGTTTTCCTAATGAAGAAATAAAATAATGGTTTGTGTGGGATATTTTCCATTAAACGATATGAGCAAGAACAGGAAGATTCTACTTAAAGGCTTGCCATTACTCCAAAAAGAGAAAGTGGGCCTTCACTCATGGCATCATTGGTCAGTGTCAATCTACTCTGTCTTGTTAAAGGATAAAAATCTCATCATTCCTCTTGCATGCCCAACCATTCTCCAATGCCTATGCTACATAAATATGTAGATAAGATGGAAATATAATCAATTGTTTTGGGTTTTCCTACTTTCAACATGAAAAGACATTTATACTGAAGACAAATAAGAAAGATAATATTTATTAATTAAAAGATGTTATTAAAAAAAAAGAAGAACAATTACCGTACGATCATAAAGCTGAAATTAATCCCAGAACAGTTCAAAAAATGTATATTTGCCACAAAACTGTTCGATTCGTAGGATTTCGCAGGCTGCAATATCCTAAGGATGTAGGATATCCCACAATTATAAGCGGAAAGACTTGAACAGTTCATTATTTTCTTTTTTTTTCTTTGACTAAAGGGACCATCAAATCACCATCCAAACCGTTGGATAACTGTATGAGTGTAAGAACTAATATCGTACTAAATTTGAACCGTTGATCTATCACGGTTATCGAGAAATTTGCAAAAAATCGCGTTATTTTTCAAATTATAAGAACAAATTATAAGCCACGTCTTTTTTTGCAAGTTTCTCGACAACCTTGATAGATCAACGGTTCAAATTTGGTGTGATATTAGTTCTTACACTCATACAACAATCCAACGGTTTGGATGGTGGTTTGGTGGTCTCATAGTAAAGAAAATAAATAAATACACGGACTGTTCAAGTGATTGTGGGATATCCTACATCCCTAGGATATCATAAGCTATGATACCCTACGGATCACAGCTCTGCGGTAAATATGCATTTTGGGCTTTTCTAGGGCTATTATCAGCTTTATGACCATTCGTACGGCAATTGTCCCTTAAAAAAAAAAGAAAAAACTCATTTTCTCTTTTTATTCTCTCTCCATATTTTATATTCAAATTTACGCACTCTACTCACACACCCATGTGACCAATAACCCTATTTTTATTTGTATTTCAGATTTCTAATCTCTATTCGCAGTGGCTGCAAAATTCAATCCGACTCAAACTCAACCCACATTTGACCTGTATAATTTGATTTGCAATATCTCCGGGTCCACCATGGCCATGAATCATGAAAGTTTGACCCACACCTAAATGACTTGGATTAGGGTCAACTACCTCAACCCGCACAGCCCACCTAATTTGTAGTGAGTTAAAGTTGACTTACATATACAAATTCATTTAAATAATTTGCCGGTTTAATATCTTAATATACCTAGAAAGTTTAATTTTATATGGAAAAATCTGAACTTGTGTTGGGCCTTTTTCCTGCTTGCAACTTAAATAGAATATAGCAATAATTGAAATGGAATCGACTGGAGCCAAGTTGGGTCCAATAAAGTTAGTGGACACATTGAATATGGGCTCAATTAGGTTGACCCACATAGGGTGCGAATTGAAGATACTCGACTGATTTTAAAACATGTAAGATATAATAATGGCTCTTTACCCAAGTGGTAAGGAGTGTCGGTTTTTATTTGGCTGCTTAGGGTTCTAATTTCGAATACGTTACTTCTTTCTACGTGTGTGGACTTTCTTCCTACTTGAATGTGCTGCTTTTCCGTATATATGCTGCCTAAAAATCAAACATGTAAGATATGTGTAAACTTCAACTCATGAACACCCCTTACCAACCACCTGACCCATGTTTATCCAACCCAACCCGTTTACCCTCTAGCTACATTATCTGTCTTTGTATATAACACCCCTAGTCCATATTTGTCTGACATTCATCTCAATTTATCACTTCTCTCTCTCTCTCTCTCTCGCACACTACATGAGTTGAAGATGAAGGGAAGCTACGAAGAGGGAGGAAGAAAGCAACGAGAACGCCAGACAAGTGAAGAAGAAGAAGAAGGAGGAGGAGAGAGGAGCACCAAGAGACCGAAAAACACCAGCAGCACCGACGGAGCATCGATTGAGGTGGTCCGCCGGCCACGCGGCCGACCACCGGGCTCCAAGAACAAGCCGAAGCCGCCCCCCATCATCATCACCCGCGAGACCACCGATTCCTCCATGCGCCCTCACGTCCTCCACCTCCCTGCAGGCATCGACGTCGTTGACGCCATCTCCCGCTTTGCTCGCCGCCTCAACGTCGGCCTCTGCGTCCTCACCGGCACCGGAACCGTCACCAACGTCACCCTCCGCCACCCCACCACCACCGTCACCTTCCACGGCCGCTATGATATCCTCTCCATCTCCGCCACCTTCCTCCCTCCTTCCTTTCCTCCTCTATCTTTTCAGGCAAATGGGTTTAAGGTATTGATTGCAGGAGCACAAGGGGAGATCGTTGGGGGGTCTGTAGTGGGGTCTTTGGTGGCTGCGAGTACTGTTGTTGTTGTTGCTACTGTTTTTTCTAGCCCAAGTTTTCATCGACTGAGTGGAGAAGAAGAGATTTCTCTTTCTGGGTCAGATACAAGTACCCATCATCATCAATTTGAACCGCAGCAGCAGCAGCAGCAGCAAGATGATCATGAGTCTCATATGTCTGTTTATAGCTGCAATCTTCCTTCCAGTGTGATTTGGGCACCCATAGCTCGGCCCCCACCTCCTTATTAAGTGATTTGCATAAGGTGTAATTGCACTCCACTTCTTCTTTGTCCCAGTTATCATGTTTATAATATACATGCATTCAATGGTTTTTCTTTCCCCTTTTCCTAGAAGTAAGTACTGTAGAAATGGGATATAAATTAGATTTCATGTTTCTTGTAGCTGGTCTATTTATTTAGGTGCTCCCTACAATGGTCCATGAATGATTCCTTGGGAATTAGAAGGGAGAGGCCGCATATGCAAATCCTTGGATATGCATAGTGGCTCCCTTATGTGTAATCTTCTTCTGGACTTAGGGCACGTTTCTGAAGGCACTTCCAGCATAAGAACGAAGGACATGTTTGTTTACATTAAAATACAGAGGAATTGAATACACAGGGTGGGTAAAATTGAAGATCACAGGTGATTTTCCAAACATGAGCATCAAACAACATCTTCTCTTAATTATATCTCCTTAAAAGAAAATTTTGTTTGATGTTATCTTTTGAAAATTACCTCTAGTTCTCATTTCTAACCACCTTATGTGTTAAATTCCTATGTATTCTATTGCAAACAGGCAGATCCGAAGAGTCTTTTTTGCCACAATCAACACATCCGTAGAATGGTGCAATGAATTCCGCAAAAAATTTTGCTCTGACTTGTGAAATCATCTATATATATGGTTGTCCTTTGCTTTTTTCTATTAAATTTATTTTTTTTTCCTTGGAGATTTGTGGAACTAGGGTAGAATTAATGTTCTACAATTAAAGCCACAATGATAGGATAGTTGACTGTGATAATTATTAGAAATCAGCTGAAAATCAATACATTAAACAGTTAGATAAGCTCCATAATAAAAATGAAAAAAAGGGACACCATCAGGAAAAACTCATTCCCTTAAGATCGAAGTGGATGCAGTTGATGAAGAGGGGATTATTTTAACATTATTTGCCTTCAATGGAGGCCAAAATTGAAGAGTAGGAAAGAAATCAATTCTCGTTCTTTATTTTTCCTAAGAGTTTAAGCTTTAAGCTTGGATTATCATTTTACTAAAAGAAAAAAAAGAATTTGAGCTTGGATTACAAGGATCTAATTTGGTCGAAATCAAGGGATTTGAAGAACTATGTATTCAAGAATTTCTTTCAAAAAATGTATTTATTATGATTGATTTATGCAGAAGGGGTAGACCGAAGAGGATATGGATTTGAAATAGTATGGATAGATTTAAAAAAGTGCAACTTATCTAAGGATTTGGTTCGGAATAGATCAAAACAGAAAAATATAATTCACGTTGCAAACCCCAATATAGTTGGAATAAGGCTTCGATATCGATGAATTGATTTAGATGAATGATTACGACACTTCTATTATAATTGTTATATCTGTAATTGTTACCATCCTCTTCAGCACTCACTGCATGAGTATCTTTTTATGGACTTTATCACACATGCAATTCTTGGTATACATCCCTTTTACGGTTTTACCTCTTGTTTTGCGATCTACTTTCTTTATTTTGGAATGAAATTCACGTTTATAGATGTAATTTATACGTCTATTTCTGTCAATGCATGCATTCAGTGTTATGAAGTTATAAGAACCTCTAGAACAGGAATGGAAGTATAAGTAGTTTCTCTTTGCTTGAGGATTCTCTAAAATTCATGATTCATCTCCAGTCACAATCTTTCAAGAGAGATAGCTAAGCTAGAAGCATAAGTAGCCACTGGAACACTAATACCAGAATTAAAAGGAAAGTCTATAGCTTTCACAATCTGTCACATATTTATTTATATAAAGCTCACAAATTGTCAAATACTTCAAATAAGAACAGCTGCCCTCAAATGTTTATCAGTCAATACAACAGCAGAAAAGATCTCTATAATTAATTTAGATTGTATTTTGCTGGATATGTTATTTGATACATATTACTTTCATCTATGAGTTTACAATTAATGGACTTAATGTTAAGTAGACAACTACTTCAAAGTAGGTATTATTGATCTTTAAAAGTGACTCTACTAGTGTGTGATAGCTGTGGACATGGTTTTAAATGAGCATCATCATTGTTGTCATGATTCTGTAAATTTGAGACAGCTATTTCAAAGTATAGTTGCATATACTCAATCTATAGAAGATAGTTACACCTTACACTTCAGAGGGAATAAAATGAGATAACAAAAGAAATGAAAACAAAATTATGATGGTGAATTTAGTAGAAGACAAACTAAAGAATTGTTTTAAGACATTGAAAGAAAATAAGTGGTGCATTGGAGAAGATGTTAAATTTAAGATATATATATATATATTATTGCAAAGTATGTGAACTTTGAAATTTTAGCTCTAGCGGCATGCAAGTAACAAACATATGATGGGTCCAAACCCTCCAGTGAGGAGTTTTTCCATAGTCTTTTCAATAGTTGTGTGGTAATTTGTAGGAAAGAGAAACTTATATATTGAGGGCTAAAACTTGAGATGAGTTTATGTAATGTATCATATCATTTTACCTATGCTTGCCAGGTTGTTCACTGTCAACTCTATCTACCAAACTACCATGTTAAAAACCACTGACATGCATGCTCATGATTCCTGAGTAACTTTTGAGTATGCATGCAAATCAAAGATCAAGTTAATAAGATATATTACTTCCCCAGAGGGCAGTTCTGGGCTACAAGTCCCATGGGACTGGGACCACTACAGCCAGTCGAGGTAGTTCTAATTTATAGAAAGAATAAATTATTTGGGGGCTGATGAATTGATTTTAGAAATTTTATTCAGTGGCATAGAAGTCATGTGATATTAGACATAGTTCAATTCTAAAAATGGTGGTGGTAAGATAACAATGTTTCATTAGTGTCTAATGTAACATAAGAACAACGGATTGAAGATTTGGAATTTCGCTCTCCATCAATCTATCAAACACATGCATTAATACATTGATATGGTCCAGAAAAATCAAATGATTCCTCCTTTCTTCTTGTTTTGGAAGAGTTTTACCAAAAGTTTAGAAGGTATGCTATAATTAATCAATTGAGGAATTCCCATTGTTTCCAATTACTTATAACACAACTCTAATAGAAAATGATGTAAGTCTTCTGGAAACCAGATTGAATATGGCCCACCAATATTTTATTCTAGGAAGACTGTTGGAGTTGTCGACTTTTCCAAATCATCTGGTAATTTATTTTTCCATGTTTGAATAGAGTGAGTTGAATTAATGAGTTTCTTATGTAAAATGGACCCTTAGCTTATTTATATATGGGGGACATTCATGTGCATCCATCCATCACCATAGGGTAAGGGCACTTTCCCTTTTTTGCACATGAATCCCCCTTTTATACTTCACCTTATGTACTTGAGATCCCCCTTTTGTACTTGAGAATTTCCATTTATGGAAGCATCCCTCACCCTACGGCGAGAGATGGATGCACATAAATATTCTCATTTATATTTATATATATATAATTAATGCCATTAAATTATACATAAGTTGTATCTAAAACAGTTTGATGGGGCCCACATCACCAAATGAGTGTAAAAGAACAATTTTTATGACCTTTGCAAGCATCAGATTATTTTTCCAAACATGGTTGAACTAAACAACACCACATTGGAATCACCAAGAAATATATTGTTACATCAAACTCTAAGAAATCTGGGCCTATTTTCTTTCCTGCACCAAATGCTTGAAAAATACTATTATAGATTTCTATTTTTATGGCTTTTAAGATCCACGGAAAATAGGGCTCCAAGGATTCCACTCGGGGTATACTCTTCTCTCCGCACGAACGAGTCCTTAGGTTGTTTCCAAGTTCCATTTTAAAGTGGGTGACACTTAGGTTTTAGTTTATAGGAGTTATTAGGGTAGGACCAGATTTCTTCAGTTTTAACATCGAAATTGTTAGTTTAATTGCAATAGTAATGGGGCAATCCTGTTCATGTAAACTTGTACATCTACAGCATATGCATACGGATGAGTCCAAATCCTCGAGGCTTTGTTCTAGAGAAATCCAGAGTTGAAAGAGTAGAACTCCATGCTCACTATTAAAAATCCAATGCCATTTAAAATAAAACCCCTCCCAATTTGTAGGGTAAATCAAATTTTAAAGAAAATAGTTTCTTCATTTTCGATGGTTCGGAGATGTCCAATGCAAGCTGAAAAGGGGCGGGGCTGAAGAATATTTGAATGGAAGTAGTAGGAGTAATCTAAATGAGTGTGACATATTTGAGGATATTTAACCTAGAATAGACTGCAATGGCAACTTTCTGCAATGCAAGTGGGTTATTAATTATTCCATCTCAAGTGACAACGGATAAAGAATAATTGCACCCTTGACCCTTTCCAATTGAAAAACAAAAAGGCACGAAAGCAGTTTTCCTGCAAGTCACATAAGATTTTCTTATATCAGGTTGGTTGGTATTCATGTAAAGGGCCCATTGTTGGTGGGAGTTATCATAAACATCCTCTTAAAATAGAACTTGTTACTATCACTGCCTATGAATTGAGGCTAACTAAAAACAAAGCCTTTTGACACTTTATTTCTTGGTCTTCTTAGGAAAATATTCTTTGAAACTATGTTCTGACATCATCAATCCTCAATTTTCTGCATAACACTGAAGGGCACTTCCACAACAAGGAGAATACAAAAATACTTGAAAATGCCCCATCCTTTTTTATGATGCAAATCCAAGAAGCTTTGCGGGTATAGAGTTATTTTAATTGTCATGTTTCTAGGCGAACCAAACACACCTTTTAAGAATGCACCCTGTTTGCTTCTAATAGTTTTGAGCCCTTCTTGGGCTCTGTTTGTACTTTATAGCATGGAAATAACAATGTCAAAATAACATAACAGATCTTATATCCAGGATTTGTAGTCGCTGATGCAAAATGATATTAACTTGAACCATGAATCCTGCAAAGTTAATTTCACATATTTAAAAGATGAAGTGCGCAGCCACTTAAAATCTGATTGCAAAATATGATTACTGAAAGATTAGTAATTCATGAAGCTAACCTCAAATGGATGGGATAAGGCATCGATGACAATATATTATGGAAATAAAACACGACATTTTGTCTCCCATAACCAATGAGAGAATCAGCTCCTGTCATCAGCCTGTAGAAGTTTTAAGTTTTGACTCTTAAGCAGCTATGGTTTGGGCATAAGGTGTTCAACCATGATAGATGTCGAGCAACAATAATATCATGGTACATTTGGAAAATGAGGAATGACCTTATCTTCAACCCACACACACTATTTTTTTTTTCCCAAACAGTGAAAGCATAAAACAATAAACTGAAGCTACAAACAGATTATAGCGAATGCTTGGCCTCAGTCTCTCCACAGGCTCCCCAAAAGAAACTTGGGACTCCTACGCCATGTAGTTTTTGCAAGCTTAATTTTCGGTTAATCCATTCACTAATACAAAGGTATAGTCGGAATCGTTCATTATTCAGATAAAGCTACGAAAATGGTTTTTATAGTAGGAATGCATTGCATAAGTACAACCCTCAGTCAAAGTCTGGGTGTAAATAAACAAATTATGGAAAAAAAAATGCTTCATTCTTGATCAATACCTTCGGATTTTATGGTGTCAAGAAGCGGAAAAAAAAAAAAAAAAAAACTCTGGAGCATTTGGCTCACTTTTAACAGTGGAAAATTAAATTACATCGATGAACAGAAGACAAGGTGGCCGAATATCTACTGGAACTTTCATATTCATTGGTTACTGCATTCAGTTCTTTTCTGCCACTACATCAAAGACACATAAATGCAGGAAGTGAGGGAAGCATAGAGCTATAACAAGAGCGTAGAGACTAAATCGCAAGACCATCAACAGACCAGACCCTCACCAGTTTCACCTGTTGATCATCTGTCCAGTAATTAGGTTAATACTGATGAGAATGTCATGGACAATAAAGATACCCCATCAGCCAGAAAATGTCACTTTTTTTAGCTTATGATTTTATAACCATTTTGTACATAAACCTTTTATTCTGGTTTTATTAATACTATCATCTTTTCAGAAATTAAAAAATGTTACATTTGCATCCATGGCAACAAAAGCAATATAATGAAAATTCAGCGGGGGGTGGGTGGGTGGGTGGTGTGGGGTTTACAGTAGGAGCGCATGCTTTAATTAAGAGGGGAAAACTATTTGGCTCGCCTGGAAGACAAGCCCTCTGGCTCTAGAAATTAACTCTTGTAAAATGTAATCTGTCTGCTGCAAGCAGCTTTGACGGCAGTTTCCAAGCTCTCAACTTTGTCATAATCCACTCTAAACATTACCATTGTAACTCCTTCTTTACCTGTATTATAGTCCTGTTTGATGTCCTCAGCTTGAAAAGAATGTAGCTGTGCAATAAAGAAGCATTTTAGGGCTACAAAATATAGCAATGAGGATGTCTATAGATATTAAAAAAGTGAATGCACTTTAAAGCATGCCAACTGTTCAAATGGAAATTTCTAACAGTACTGAACATTATTGGATACTGATAAGAGAATCATAGCACAGTATGAAGGTGCACAATGTTGCAAAGACATGGTCACAGGTTTGAGTCAGCTAAACTTTAATTATGAATGATAGAAATCGATGTTAAATCCCACCCCTTGACCTGGCGCATGAACTGAGGTGGTCTGGGCCAAGCTTGGGGCCTAAAACTAGGTCCAGGATGGTTGGGCCTAGACTCATCCAGACCGGAATCATTGTGCATATCATAGTTTATTTCAGAGTACTGGTCTAGTTGAGAGGATACTTTCACTTTTGGGTGTTCTGTTATTTCAAGTTGTTCGATTAGCAAGAGTTCTACTTCTTTTTTAAAAGCTAATGTGATGTAATTTTAGAGAGAGAAACTAGATAGCTTTCTTTTCTGTTGCTTCTTCAGCCACCTGAGGCGTTGTAGCAGTAGAAAACATTCTGCACTGTACATTGGCTTTCCAGCCATTTAATACGCATTTACTAAACTTCCACAAAAGAAAAGTAGCAGGTCGTTAGACATGTATGTACCAGACATCCCATTGATCTTCTCCTAGAGTTTATTTTTCACTCTTTCTATTTTTATTTTTTATTTTTTTTGGGTGCTGACTCCAAACCTCCCCGTGTTTATGCCTCCGCTTGGTCCCTAGGAATTGTTGAGTCATTGGCCCATATCACAAGAAACTGAAGCCCACAATTCTCATTTGAGGTGTGATACAGCATGAAATTTGGAAGTTTTAAGTTTCCATTTCATTAGGATTTTCACTCTTCACTAGATAAGGATGATTGAAAGGAATGCAGGGTCAAACTCACAGTTCTTTGTCCATATGATCCTCTTGACAGAAGATTGAAAGCAAGAATCTCAATTACTATCTGACGGTTATAATGTTTATGGTATTATGTTTACTTCATAAAAAGTCTTAAGATGCCACATTTTACGATGATATCCTTAAAAGGTTTGGAATTTCCATTGCCAAGAGAAATACTGACACCTAACATCACATGATGAGTCACTCACTACCCATGCTTATCCAGTAAAAAAATAACACAACTACAGGTATGGATTGCTGACAGTGGTTAGTGGTTACACTAAGATGTCATACTAGCATAAACAATATGTGAATGAAAAGAAAGTGCCATGTCACCACTCCAATCCAATAAATTGTATTACACATGGTGACAATGAGGAAGAGTAATAGTCTCACGAGTCACTTAGCCACTGAATGACATTTGGATAACAAACTAAAAAGGTGAAATTATAAAGCTTCAATTATCAAAGCAATTACACTAGTTTCCCACAAGTCTCATGTTAAAAAAAATTACTTAAGAGGGAGGGGGCAATGTGAAGCCTTTTTTCTTATGAAATATAAAACCAGTTTCGACATCTAGTCATCTCTACTAAACTCCTATGATGCCCATATACTAAGATAGATACGGACACTAATACGGGAATCGGGGATACGGCTCCTCACTTTTGAAAATCTAGAACATGGATACAGATACGGGTATCCTAATTTTTTTTTTGGATCACTTTTGATTCAATGAAATTATCATTGTTTCGTCCCTTTCTAGCATTTTTTATGGTGAGAAATAAAAATATTAAAAGAGCTATATGAAATAAAGGACTTTATAAGTAGGATATGTTAAACATGTTCCCTAGAAGTATTGCTACAGTATCAGGTACTAATACATGTGTCATATCGATCCGATACGGATACATTGGGCTTGTACAAGTATCCGGGTATCATAGCTAAACACATCATTAAATCTAGCTTATATCCACAACTACCAAGTGTTCCCTTGAGTTACGCAGAAAACACACCTGATGATACACACTGCCCAATAGATCAAACGGCACTTCCAGACCAATCCTCACCTGAAATGAAGTATGATCGCACGAGTTAAAAGCAATTTTTTTAATTGTAACACTAAATGACAAAAAGTAGCTTTCCTTGTAAAAGAATATCATAAGATTAGGGATGAAGTAGAATGAAAACTGAATATGTAAACCAAACAAAATTTATGAAGGTAAAAACTGAAAAAGAAGCTTGGATAATTCATCGACAAGATGACTAAGCACATCTTCTCTTGGCAATAGAGAAAGGAGTATTTAAGAGGGACCCGATCATTTTTGCTGGTCCTTTCTTTTTTTTTTTTTCTAAAATGACTCTCTGAGACATCAATTTGTCCTGAATTTTCTTGAATTTTAAATTCTAAAATAAGCTAACTTGCTGCAAGAGGAAAGATCAAACAATGAACACACTAAATCCAAAGTTGACGAATAATAACAAGCAGCTAGTTATAATACCTGAGACTTCACTAGGCAAGTTTCAGCATTTTTCAAGCACTCTGCAGCAACTCCTCCATAGGCCCTGACTAATCCTCCAGTCCCTAGTTCAATACCCCCAAAATGCCTACAGTTGAGACATAAAATCATAAGAGAATTATTAGATAGAGAAACAGCAAGAGAACATTCCCTAATGCATGCGTTCTACCAATATAACATAGCTAATTCTGACAAAATAGTATAACAAAAGGAAATCAATTAATATCAATGCTTGGAGATATCGCTTGCATTTTTTTTATTGAGGCACTAGCAATCCATTTTAGTGTGAGGGCCCCTGTCATTGCAATCTGAATCATCATTCAGATGGACCCATGGCGGAAAGGCAACAGTATCACATAAGCACTCATCGATAGACTATTCCAATAATGTGACAATCAGATGTTAATCCAATTGAATATAAACCTAAACCATTGCATTGCAGGCCAAATATCAAATGTAAAGGGCGTTAGTTCATAACAAAACCAGCCATCACAAAATCCCATTAAACAAACACATGAAGTCCAAATTCAAGAATGACCCAAGAAAGCTAACAATTCAACAAACACATGGCACTCAATTCACCAACTGTTCAATAAATAAAAGCCCACATTTCGACAAATACATGGCGTTAGATTCTAGAATTACTCAAGAGATTGAGATTTTTTTTGGAAAAAAGGACGAACATTTACACCTGATGACAACGACCATAACCCTGTCGATCCCGGACGAAGCGATTGCAGAATAGATGGGTTTCCCAGCCGTACCTGACGGCTCTCCATCATCGCTAGAGCGGTACTGATCTCCCACCTAATAAACCCACAACCCCATTTCACAAAAGAAAAAAGAAAACCACAAATTCAAACAACCCCAGAAGAAATCACGAGGAATGAAGAAGTGGGGTGAAGCTATTTGATCGATTGTTCACCTTGTAAGCCCAGCAATTGTGTGTTGCTCGTGGGTCTCGCACCTGATGAAACAAAACAAAAAAACAAACCCTAAACCCCAATAAGAGGAAGTTGTCCACGAATTGAAAATAAAGAGAGACCTGAGAGAGGAATGAATGTGCGGATTGTTCATCTGAAATGGGTCCTGCGATTGCAATGAACTTGCTCTGCTTTATCTTTTGCTCGCAGATGGAACGCTTTCGAAGCGTCGTGTAAGAGGAGGAGGAAGAGGAAGAGGAGGAGGAGGAGGAGCTTTCGCTCCTGCTGCTTCTGCTACGGCTTGTGCTCATAATACGCGCGTTGTTCGCACTCGCAAGGCCTGGAACTGGGAAACGGTTGATATTGGAGTGAGGTAGGAGCAGGAGTCTCACTGCCATAATGTCCCTTTGGCCATTTTTCGCTAACTAGCAATTTTTAAACACCATAAAAGATTAACCTTGAATGACATGCAGGGGTGAAAAAAACAAAAAACAAAGGGAAAAATCATCTAAGTATCGAAGTAGTGATTAATAATCGTGTTTCACAGTTTCAATTACGGTTATTAAAATTGAAAAGTTGTGCTTCACAGATCGATTTTAATTTCAATCTCAACTCACGCTTATTAACCAAATCGAATCATAAAATACGATTGGATTAACATTTTTCCCAAACACATGGTTAACCGAATCGTTATACCTCAATTTAAAAGAAAAAAGAAAAAAGGGGATATTGTGTAATTTTATAACTTAAATAAACCCTTTTGACTTTTAAGCCATAATTGTTTGAGCAAAAAACGAAAGAGAAAAAACAGAAGAAGAAGAATTTTGCATTCTGACAAAATATATATGTAATTTAAGTGACAATTAACTGTAACCTAATTGTCTAATACGGTTAACCACGGTTCGATTTTTTAACGATTTTTTAGGGTACAGTTTTGATTTTTAAAATTTAAAATCGTAAATTATTGTTCGATTAACGGTTTCCCGAAACACACGGTTAACCAAACTGTTACACCCCTAATGACATGGTCCGGCAGCCACTACATGCAACCATACACCGATAAGAAAAATGAGAAGAATATAGAGAAAATGAAGGATGATTTTATTTCAATATGAGTATTTAAAAGAATTTTAAAAAATTGAAAAATAACTTTATTTGGACGAATGTCCTTAATTGAAAACTTCATAAAAACTTAGAGGTTAATTTGAAAAGTCTTGAAAATTGTATCCTTTTTTGAAATAATACAAAAACTTAAAGCCTTTTTTTATGTTTCCCTTTCTAATTTTGTAGACATTCATAGCATTATTCCACCATTAACCTAAGCAGTCGGACGAACCAAAGGGGTTGTGATGAATGAAGGATTTAGTGTATGCTAATCTCGTTATTGGTGATTGAGCTATTGTATCGTCTGTGTGGTAATACTTTTTTTTAGAGTAGTAGTACTATAGTCATGGGTTGTGAATTGTGATTGTAATGGTTGAAGTTACAGATGCTTCGAGTCTTTACGGCCTGACCTTGTTTGAGTTGGCTACTGTAATTGGTTTGCTCCCCCACGTTTTGTGTTTTAAATACCTCAGCCTCATCTGATGTACATTTGTGTGGATTTAGTGGGCGCATTCAAGCTCTTGGTTTCCAACATCCTAAACCGACGTCCATCCCTTGTTGGAGATATATGGAGAGAGAGAGAGAGAGAGAGAGAGAGAGGGAGATATTTGTTTTGAAGTTCTTGTTTGTGATGCTGGAGTTCCACATTCCATGAAAATCCATTTATGAAAAATTCTCTAAGAAAAGAATTTTCCACGTAATTAAAGAAACTAATCCAAATTTTCCCTCTTTCTGCATTTTGTGACTAATATAAACTCAAAACATTTGCATCACAGAATCTTCCCTTACACAAATGAGGCCTTAAGATTTTGTGCTTTCACATGATAAGAAAATCATACTAGTAATGTAATGGATGCCAATACAGGGTTTGAACAATATCGGGGCTCATTGGGCTGGGGCTACTAAGCCCAACCATAGTCCATTTAACGGAACAACAGAAAATGAGAACAATTTTTTCATTCCTTCTTCCATGGAAATATTGTTACACATGACATGCATGCTTATATGAATTTGCGGGCTTTTTCTCCTTTTTCTAGCCTCATTTGCTTGTAAGTCAATGCTTACCTTTCCAGTGATGAAGCACAATCTAGGCCTAAAGCGACAATCCTTAATGAGGCCTGAAATTATCTATTATTCTTCTTTTTTTAAAATTTTGAGTACCTTGATTTGTATTTTCTAACAGACATATTTATTATTTAT
>QPKB01000005.1:1890742-2088242 GCA_003546025.1 Camphora micrantha
TCGATCCCGGACGAAGCGATTGCAGAATAGATGGGTTTCCCAGCCGTAACTGACGGCTCTCCATCATCGCTAGAGCGGTACTGATCTCCCACCTAATAAACCCACAACCCCATTTCACAAAAGAAAAAAGAAAACCACAAATTCAAACAACCCCAGAAGAAATCACGAGGAATGAAGAAGTGGGGTGAAGCTATTTGATCGATTGTTCACCTTGTAAGCCCAGCAATTGTGTGTTGCTCGTGGGTCTCGCACCTGAAACAAAACAATACAAAAAAAACCCTAAACCCCAATAAGAGAAAGTTGTCCACGAATTGAAAATAAAGAGAGAGAGAGACCTGAGAGAGGAATGAATGTGTGGATTGTTCATCTGAAATGGGTCCTGCAATTGCAATGAACTTGCTCTGCTTTATCTTTTGCTCGCAGATGGAACGCTTTCGAAGCGTCGTGTAAGAGGAAGAGGAAGAGGAAGAGGAGGAGGAGGAGCTTTCGCTCCTGCTGCTTCTGCTACGGCTTGTGCTCATAATAATACGCGCGTTGTTCGCACTCGCAAGGCCTGGAACTGGGAAACGGTTGATATTGGAGTGAGGTAAGAGCAGGAGTCTCACTGCCATAATGTCCCTTTGGCCACTTTCCGCTTACCAGCATGTTTTTAAACACCATAAAAGATTAACCTTCGATGACATACAGGGGTGAAAAAAACATCAAAAAGGGAAAAATCATCTAAGTATCGAAATAGCGGTTAATAACCGTGTTTCACAGTTTTAGTTACGGTTATTAAAATTGAAAAGTCGGGCTTCGCAGTTCGGTTTCAATTTCAGTCTCGACTCACGCTTATTAATCAAATCGATTCGTAAAATACAACTGGGTTAACCGTTTTTCCAAAACACACGGTTAACCAAACCGTTACACTCCAATTTAAAAGAACAAAAAAAGGAAAAATGGGGTATTGTGTAATTTTATAACTTAAATAATCCCTTTTGACTTTTGAGCATAGTTACTAATTTCGTTTCGTTTAGGCTAAAATGGCCGAAATTTTTCGTTTCGGTCAAGTGGCCGAAACGAAATTTCGGCCCAAACTTTTCAGTTTGAATTTTCGTCGATATCGGCCGAAATTCAAGATTTCGGTCGATTTCGGCCGAAATGTGACTTTTCGGTCGAAATGAAATTTTACATAATTAATTTTTTTTTTACACATATTTTGTATTTCTTATATTTTCAAAAAATATAATTCCAAAAAAATTACTATAATGGATTAAATCTATATTTATTACTTTTTCTATTTTTTTTTACTTATATATGTATATATATTATGTTATATTTAATTTCCCCAAAATGTAATTTCAAAAAGTTTCACCGAAATTCCGAATCAGCCGAAACTTTTCATTTTATCGACCAGAGCGAAATGAGGTCCGAAACGATATTAACAACTATGCTTTTGAACCTTAATCGTTTGAACAAAAAACAAAAAGAGGAAAAGCAGAAGAAGAAGAAGTATTTTGCATTCTGACAAAATATATATGTAATTTAAGTTACAATTAACTGTAACCTAATTGTCTAATACTATTAACCGCGGTTCGATTTTTTAACGGTTTTTTAGGGTACAGTTATGATTTTTAAAATTTAAAAATCGTAAAATACGATTCGGTTAATGATTTCCCTAAACACACGGTCAATCAAACTGTTACACCCCTAATGATATGGTCCGGCAGCCACTACATGCAGCCGGACATCGATAAGAAAAATGAGAAGAATATAGAGGAAATGAAGGAGGGTTTTATTTCAATATGAGTATTTAAAAGAATTTTAAAAAAAATGAAAAATAACTTTATTTGGACGAATGTCCTTAATTAAAAACTTCATAAAAACTAAGAGGCTAATTTGAAAAGTCTTGAAAATCGTATCCTTTTTTGAAATAATACAAAAGCTTAAAGCCTTTTTTGATGTTTCCCTTTCTAATTTTGTAGACATTCATAGCATTATTCCACCATAAACCTAAGCAGTCTGACGGACCAAAGGGGCTGTGATGAATGAAGGATTTAGTGTATGCTAATCTCTTTATTGGTGATTGAGCTATCATATCGTTTGTGTGGTAATGCTTTTTTTAGAGTAGTAGTACTATAGTCATGGGTTGTGAATTGTGATTGTAATGGTTGAAGTTACAGATGCTTCGAGTCTTCACGGCCTGACCTTGTTTGAGTTGGCTAGCGTAATTGGTTTGCTCTCCACATTTTGTGTTTTAAACGCTTTAGCCTCATCTAGTGTATATTGCGTGGATTTAGTGAGCGCATCCAAGCTCTTGGTTTCCAACATCCTAAACAGATGTTAGGTCCATCTCTGGTTGGATATATGGAGAGAGAGAGAGAGAGATGTTTTTGTTTTGAAGTCCTTGTTTGTGATGCTGGAGTTCCACATTCCATGAAAATCCATTTATGAAAAATTCTCTAAGAAAAGAGTTTTCCACGTAATTAAAGAAACTAATCCAAATTTTCCCTCTTTCTGCATTTTGTGACTAATATAAACTTAAAACATTTGCATCACAGAATCTTCCCTTACACAAATGAGGCCTTAAGATTTTGTGCTTTCACATGATAAGAAAATCATACTAGTAATGGATGCCAATACAAGGTTTGAACAATATCGGGGCTCATTGGGCTGGGCCTGCTAAGCCCAACCATAGTCCATTTAACGGAACAACAGAAAATGAGACAATTTTTTTATTCCTTCTTCCATGGAAATATTGTTACACATGACATGCATGCTTATATGAATTTGCTGGCTTTTTCTCCTTTTTCTAGCCTCATTTGCTTGTAAGTCAATGCTTACCTTTCCATTGATGAAGCACAATCTAGGCCTAAAGCGACAATCCTTAATGAAGCCTGAAATTATCTATTATTCTTCTTTTTTTAAAATTTTGAGTACCTTGATTTGTATTTTCTAACAGACGTATTTATTATTTATAAATTATAACTAATAATATTTACAAATAAAACGAATACTAACCATAATAAACATACAATACGAGCTTGGAATTAAAAAAAAAATCATAAAAGTATAGAACAATAGAACTTGATTTAGTGGGTTATCATTGTTGGTCACAAAGATTGTAAATGTAGATGAGTTTCGAATTTGATGCAACTTTTTCAATATGAAAAAAAAAAAAAAAAAACAGATTATATTTGAATTAGTGAGTTATGATCAACATATATTATTAAAAATATATTATAAAAAATACCCACATATATTATCAAGATATATCCACATATATTATTAAAAAAATACAAAACCCAAATTAGTAAATCCTTAAAGACGTTTGCTTTAGACATAATAATAAAAAAATAATTATAGGGAAAAGCAATCTATGAGATAGATAGAGGGGGTGGGAGAGTTAAGAGTACCCAAGATGAAAAAGCGTTGGTGGGGATTGAATTTTTGGTAGAGACATTTTAATATGACAAGAGAAACATTAATTTATAAGAAACACATTTACTTGAAAACCTCATTGGTGAGGTGGTAGGGAGATTGAGATTTATTGAGATTTAAAAAGACATTGTATAGAGAAAAAGAAGGATAAGAGTTACTTTATTACCTTTTTGGAATGTGAAAAAATGGCTTTAGTGAAATGTGATGCTAATTACAATTATCGAGCCTTATTTTTTGGGGAGAAAAGAAACCATAGCGGTTGCTTAAATGCATTTTTAGAATGTAAAAAAATGACTTTAATAAAATGTGATTCTATGGGGGCTTATTTTTTGAGAGGCCTAAAATAAGGACTTTTCTTGTCTTATAGTTGAGCCACACCTGATCTATGCCAACCCCAGGTCACTTTTTTCTCCAAGTTCGTTTCAAAATTTTCCATTTTACTTTACCAGCTCCACCTTTTTTCTCGTTTCTACTTCTGGATTCCCTTGGGAAATCCCTGACTAGCATTTCTAATTTTCGAAGAGTCAAACATGTCATTATCAATGTACTACGTTTACAACAATGTACTAAGATTATAATGCCTCTACCCTTCTAATTAAAGTTGAAGAAAGGTTGGAGGAAAAAACCTTCATTCTCACCTCTCCTCTATCCATATCAGCATCGCCATCCAACTCTGCAAGCAACAACCATAGGGAAACACCCATTCAAGGAAAAAACACCTCTTTTCATCTGCATATTTCTCTTCCTTTGGAAAGGGCCCCTTTTCTTCTAGGAACACCCACTTCCCCTATCCTAATGCCTGTGGCTCTCTCATAAATTGTTCTCTCTCAACTCACTTCTAAACTTTCATCCATGAATGCCACACTCTCTCTCAAGCTCTCATCTCATCTCAAAAAGCCTCCATCTTTTCCGACAATGAGTTTGCTTTTTGACTTAAAAAAAAAAAAAAGATGAGGAGATTTTGAATTAAAGTGCTATTGATGTGACCCATTGTCTGAGAAATGGAAGCTTTATTTGACTTTTACTAATCTAGCAAAGTGCCAAGTGGATTCTTTAGGGCACGTTTGGCAACAGTCCATACTAGAGGGAGGAATCCTCTGTTTAAAGGATTCTTTCCTCCTTTTTATACAAAGCTATCCACGGCAAGGATTTCTCATGCAAAAGTTTTTGTTCATTCCACGTTTGGCAAAGGCAAAGAATATGTGGATTAACATATGCTACATCCAACGGTCAGAGATCTTTTGCCATTTTCTCACAATCTGTGATGAATCAAGCCATAAGATTTGAACCCATAGCAGTTTTGGGCCTTCTACATATGAATCCATTTTCTCACGATCTGTTATGGGTCCCATAGAAATTAAAAATTATATTTTTAGGTTGTGGGATATTTTGAAAATACTTCAAAATATATGATGGATCAACGGATAAAAATTGACCTACCTACCATTTTGGACATTCTAAACATGATGAATGGTTTGGATATTGATTGTTGAACCCATTGGATAGGTTTCCAAGTTAAAAGCAGTCACCACAGATTACCGCCTGAGTCTGCATCTTTGGCATGTTGGGTTGTTTTTGGCACTATGAATGATCAACGGCCAAGTATGTTTTCCAATTTTTTCATGAATGGTGATGAATAAACCTACCAAATTTGAGCCCATGGCCAGTGTAACTCTTTTGCAAAGGCTGAATGGTTTAGATTTTACAAACGGGCCCCACAACAGTTCAGAAATTATGATCAATGGTCTGGATGTGTTTTAGAAATATCTCAAAATATAAGATGGATCAACGGATGATTTTTTGTGTTACTAGCCGTTTTGGACACTTTAAACATGATGTACGGTTTAGATTGTAATTGTGGGACCCAGAAGATAGGTTCCCAAAGCAAAAACCGGCAGCTATAATATTACCGCCCTTTCACTGTTCATCCGCAAATTAGCTAGCGCACGGATTTTCTGACTTCAACCTGGGGAGGTCAGACGTCACATTTCTATGCATTTGATGACTTCTATGTATAAATGGGATTCTTCCCTTACACTTGGATTTGCAACCAAACATGAATTTTCTTTGCATCCGAGGAAAACAAGCGAGGAATCCCCTCCGTGGACGTACCTTTGCCAAACGTGCCCTTAATGAAATCTCTTTCTTTGCTTTTGGGTTGATCTTTTTACTATGCTTAACTTAAATACTAATTTTGCTACTGTTTGTAGTGTGCAGCTTCACCTACAATCGATCACAATCAAAACTCCCATCGGATTCCTTAAACCGATCAGAATGATCAAGCTAATTACACTTCAAATGGAGTTTGCCTTTAATGATGCAATAACAGGTAGGCTCATCTCAAATGGGCTAGGCCCTAGATCTATGGGTTAACCATTTGGTCCATTGGGTTCAGTCCCCCAAAAGACGACCGGCAGCTACCGTGGACTAATCACTATTGCTATTTTGTCTTGGTTTGAGAGATTTTTAGTGATCCATAGAATGTTTAGTTTCCTTCTTTGTTTTAAAATGTTCTGGATTGTGAGAAAAGCAGTCTTTTCTACCAAGGGGAGTGGGAGGGCTGATCTATCCACTCAATAAATATAGAAGACTCCATTGTAGAAAGACACTGTTGATATTGTATAAAATTCCTCTCTAATTAGTCCTCTAGAATGGCGTTTTCTCATTATGTGAATGTGTGTGAGTGTCTCGCATAGTTGGAAAACTCTCCGAGTTGACTCTTAACTCTCCCAAGTCATCTTGTTTTGATTAAAGACCGAGTTAAATACCGGGGCCACTCGCCCGATTCATCTCATTTTAATTAGTTACTCGCCCGATTCATCTCATTTTAATTAGTTATTTGCATTATGACCCATACAATAAGTAGATCTAATTTTAAACAAATAAAATTTATTTATAAGTAAATGTGATCCTACGAAGGATTCAATCAAACCCCTTAAGGCGTTGATCTATTTCGCCTAACCATGTTTCTTTGATACTCTACATGTACCCATGTATCCAAAACATATGTTTATAGTATACTGAAACCATGCTCAGTGAACTAAAGAATTTCTTGGAGTGAATGGGTTATGTGACAAATCAGGTCCTAAAATATTTACTGCAGTTTGATTGATCATGAAGGGCTCTTGAGATCAGGCCCTAAAATATTTAGTTTAGTTTGATCGATCACGAATGGGTCTTAATCTGTAAGGGCCTGAGCTCCTGGAAAATGAGATTTTTGTTAATCCTGGGTCGCATGCAAATAATCATCATTATCGTCGTCATTGTCATTAGCTAATGCCATTTTTGCACCATTATGGTAAATTGCACTTCCTTGTTTCATCCAGTTATATGTTATAATACTCAATACTGTAGAACTGCATGCAAGTTAAACTTCATGGGACTTGTTGCTGGTCTATCTATGTAGGAACGTACAAGTTCTTGTGTAATTAGAAGTAGGGAAGTTACATGTATGTGTGATGATTACGGTGGACAGAATGGTCACTCTAGGCAACCAAATTCTTAGAAATTCCTTGCTGGTTTTTTAATAAAATTATGAAAAATCGATATTTGGCAATTGTAAATCTCAAAGTTCTAGGTGGGAGAGGAAATCTTAGCCCTTACGATTTGCGAGTTCGGCCCTATAGTATTTGGAAATCCTCAATTTTACAGATTTATACATTACTTAGCCATAAGCATCAATAATGATGGATATCGATATAATGTAATACTCAGGTATATAAATCCTCAGTGAGTCATTCTTATTTCAGGGTAGTGAGGAATCAGATTTAGTGGGTGCTTTGTTCAATCTTCTTTTTTTTTTTATTGGTAACGGTAAGATATATTAAAGAATTAAGGGAAGGTATAAGATATATTAAAGAATTAAAGAAGGTACAATAAAGATGGAAAGAAAAAGCATGTGTAGGTATTGGAGCTAAATATCGACACAAAACAACAAATTACAAAGGAACAAATAAAGCTACCTCTCTTTCTACCTCTAACTTAGCCAAAGCACCCGCCATGTCATTCTCCGACTGAAGCACATAATGAAAATCAACATTTAAAGATGATGACCAAGTCTTGAATTTATTGAAAAACTGACAAAAATCCATTAGATGTGGCTACCACAACAGATGTATGTTTTGTCAGCTTTTCACAGTGGTAGCACGTGCAGATATAGATGTACAAAGCATACTGTGATCTCAGAGGATAATTATTTGGACCTACATTGGGTCTCATTTTCATGACACCAGTGATTCATCTGATGGGTCCATCTGATGAAACGATGTAAGAGAAAAAAAAAAAAGATCTTTTCCTCTCTCTCTCTCTCTCTCTCTCTTTTGTGTTTCTATTTCTGAAGCACTGCCCAATCTCAAACTGGCCCACTATATAGATGAACAATGCTTAGGTGATGAGCCCCATGCTAAATACATCAAAATTAATTGACCCAGCACAGTAGGCAAATTAATTAAATAAGAAATAGAACCATCTTCAAAACTCACATAAAATACAACAAAGAGTGCTAGACCACTTTATTAATCACACCAAAAGACATTAAACATCACCAGAAACAAAGACAAACTCACTCATACACATCACATCACACTGATACAAGTACACAACTCCTTATGTAAATCACAAATAACCAACCACCCATCTAAGTCAAAGGAAATAAAGAACTATCACCAACACCCTAAAATCTTCATCAATCCTCTTCTTAGGAAGCCATTCCTAAGAAAATCCTAGGGGCTAGCCTTGGAAGGAGGTGGTGAGAAGAAAGGGATGGGAATGGAAGGGATGGTTGGAATTGTAATTGGAATGGTAGGAAATGTGGCAGGCAATGGAGGCAATGTGACCTTAGGCACTGTAGGGATGCTTGGAATGGTGGGGATAGGTAACTGGGTAGCTGGCAATGGTGGAACAGTGGGCTTAGGAAGAGTCGGCACGGTCGGCAATGGCGGCAATGTGGGCTGAGGAAGACTGGGGATGGTGGGCAGAGTGGGCACGGCAGGTACAGCCGGAATTTGAAGAAGGTGGCGTGCCGCAAGGCTCACCTCAATGCACATCATTGACAAAGCTAAGACCAAGAAACTGTAGGAATAAGAAGCCATTGTTAGACTAGCTAGAGAGATGGTTCTGATCAAAGTACAGGTGTAGAACTAATGTGGGGTGCAATGAAATAACATGGCGTTGGGTTTTTATAGAGTGATTTTGATGGTTGAAGAGGAAGGAAATCTATATTGTCATGTTGGTGTGGTTGGGAGAAGTGGTCTGGAAGGTTTGATATTTTCAGTGGTTAGTTCACCTTCTCATCAGTCCTCTTTGAAAATGTCAAATGAAACAATGGCTTAAGAAATCTATTAGAATATATAAATACATATAATTTAGATATGAACTGCTGCAGTTCATACAATTAATTAATTAGCCTTCATCAAGTCATTGCCTATGGTTTTTTGGGGGGTTTCATATGTATCTGTATATGGAGATAACAAATGTAGATGTTGGTCACAAAATTCTTGTGTTGGTGAGACTGACCAAACTTTCATGTTCAAAGATCACCCACCTTGACATGTGGGATTTGTTTTGCCTTCCTTGCATTTCTCATTTTGCCTCTTTCTTGTTGTGACTTATGAGATGTGTGGGTGGAGTGTGGTTCACTTTTTTCAACTCAAATGGTGTTGCCTGATGAGATTCCAGGCCTATTAATCTATTTTAGTCTTGGCTACTTGTGAAATTACAAATGCATGACAAAATCAGTGTCCCCAAAATTTTTACAACTATCTGAAATGGGGCCATCATTAGATTGATCGTGTTTAAAAATAAAAGTGAAGTGCGTGAAATCAGGTACAAAACACATGATCAATCGGATAGTGGGCCCAATTCTAATTGGAGTGAGACTTGCTCTTAAAGTCAATACAAAGGAAGGTATTGATTTTGGGTGGTCTGGATAATTGGATTCTTCAAGGGGCACTGTTGATGAATTTCAACAAGATCGAGTTCGATACTTGTACTTTGGGAAAGGTGGGAGAGTTTTCTCCAATTTAAGATTGTAATTCCAAATGGAATTTTTACATATAATAACAGGTAATAGATGCTCAACGGCTGGGCCAGCCAGGTCCCGACCTGAGCTCAGCCCGCTTTGGGCAGGGCTTGGATGTATTTTTTAACCCGCTTAATACATGGTTTGGGCTTTTATTAAGTGATAGAAAGCACAGCCTAGCCAGTCCTGATTATGTAATACTGTAGCAATCAACTGATTTACCCAAATGTGTTAGAAAGCTAAAAAAACGTGGTAGAAAGCCCGGTCCTGCCCGATTGACTAAAGGCAGGCTTGGGCCGTAGGCCGGTTATGGATCTATGTTTCTATAGGTGGGCTGGGCCTTGATATGCCTCAGCCTGGTCGGCCCAGCCCATGATCACCCTTAATAACGGAATTTTCACTAGTGCACATCAAAGTTTTGATTGAATGGGACACATTCTACTTTTTCTCAATTGAGGAGAATTTATCTGGGTCATCCATTGGCCATAAATTGAACAATTACAAATATTGTAGTGGATTTTAGATCTTCTCATAGTTTATCCACAAACTCCTTTTCTTATTTGATTGGTGCCCGTGGAGCTTATAAACCTGATGCTATTGTGCCCCATTCTAATAGAACCATATTAAAGTTGATTCCGGATCTTTTGAGGCTTTTTCCAACGGAGAGCGTGAGTAGACCAATCACGGTTTGCCACATCACTGTGACATACCAACCCATCCAAGGCATGCATTCCTACGGTGATGCGGCAGACTATGATGAGTCCACCCCACGGTCACTGTGATTAGTACCGTGGGTCAAAAGCCTCAGAGGACCCCAGTTTATAAAAGTTGCATGGAAATTCCTTGGCAGATCGGGCATAACTAAACTTCTAGCTAGCTGAATGATCTTGGTCACCTTTTAAAATCATTCAAAATCATTGACTTACCATGTTTTATCACTAAAGGCCCATTTTGCTTGGACAAAATACATGCAAATTCAAAGTCAAATGAGCTCCACCAAAAAATTACAAAAGCGGTGTTTGGGGTGTGGCCCGTGTGGGATATAAGCGGTGTGTGTGCGCGCGCACGCACACCTTCGCTTTTCTGGAATTTGAATTATGAGGGTTGTGGCCATATATTCTTTTCCCACCTTTCCATATTTCAGTTTCCATCAGAGAGATAATTAATGTTATTTTGAAAATTCACATGGGATTTCTTCAACTTCAGCCATTTTTAAAAATAAAGAATCTTACAATCCCAACGTATTCTATTACATGAAACAAACCGACGACAAGAGATTTTGACCCCAATGAGAGTTTTGCCTACTGTGAGATCAATCACAACTAAATGTATGATTTGACTTTTTTTTTTTTCATTTTATTCACATATTTTGAATGTGATTACATGTAGTAAATATAGAACAATTCGATGTGATCAATCGAAAAAACAGGTCTATCTGTATCAAATGTCTTCTTGTGTCCAATAAAAGCCAATAAAATGGACATGAAGCAACTAATGAAGGACAAGACAATTGCAACGTTTGAGAGACTCGATTTCTTCTCTCTCTCTCTCCAAATAGCTAGAAATGGAACTTAATTTTTATTTTTTGGGAGGTGCTTCGAGGGCTCCCACCCCTATCTTCCATGGTAAGATGAGAGATGCTCTCATAAGAGCATTTCCCTTGTTGGGAGGCATTGGATAATTAGCAAGGACAATGAACTCCACATACTCCAATTATCCAATATGTCCTATTCTAAAAATCAGTAAATGATCAGTGTACTCCCTTCAAACTTGCTACCCTAGTATTCCCTTCGGCACTACCCTAGTATGAGCCTGCCAATGAATTCGGACCTATTTGTTTGTAGGGTGAAGTAAAATAAAATAAATTAAAGTATCAAATCATAATAAAAAAAAGAAAGTAGAGGGAGTTGGGAGTAAAAACTCTTTTCTTTTCTTTTTATCATTTTGTGCTTTTTTAATAGTCTTTTTTGGTCATTTTGCGCCTTTTAAGTAGCCTTTCTTTTTTTTTTTTTTTTTCATTTGGAGCAGCTTAAAGTGTCGTTTTTGTCTATTTGTGCTTTTGCTATCAATTTCTTTCATTTTTTTTCTTGATTTTACACTTTATTTTACTCTACCCTACAAACAAACAGGCTGGCGCTTGTACATTCCGAGAATGACACCAACACCAACGCTTGATCACATTGAAAAATCACACATCATCATTAATAAAGCAAATTATAAGGAGAAGGACAAATCTCTCACACTCCCTACACAAGCATACCATCGTACTTGCCAAAAACAAGGAAATCAAAGCAAACAGAACAGCTACGTTTTAGCCATCCATCCACACTGACTCACACATGCCATAGTTGAATTCAGGAGATCCAACTTTCCCACGGAGGGCCTTGGTGAATGAGATCAACGATTATTAATACCACTACTACAACCATGAGAGTGTCCTGTATAGTAACTAGGAGATGGTGGGTGCATGGGACAAGCAAATTTATGGGTGCCCTTCGAATTTAGGAAGAGTAGGGACGGTTGGGAGGGTGGATTTTGGAAATTCAGGTAAATGGGGCACCTCAGGCTCTTTCTCTTCAGGCTCTTCAGGTGCATGGGGTTCTTCCTCCTTGGGCTCTTCAGGTAATATGGGTTCTTCCTCCTTAGGCACTTCAGGCAAATGGGGCAGCTCGGGCACCTCAAACTTGGGGATTTCAGGAAGATGGGGCAGCTCAGGCACTTCAATCTTGGGAATTTCAGGCAAATGGGGCACTTCAAATTCTGGCAGTTCAGGTAGATGTGGAAACTCAGGTACTTCTAGCTTGGGCACTTCTATGTCCAGGAGATGGCGAGCAATCACAGCGTGGCTGAAAAGTGATAGTGCAATGAGGAAAGACAAGAGAACGGTAGCATGAGAAGCCATTGTCAAATGAAGAGAGGGCTGGTCTCAGTTGTGCTTGATTGGCGTTTGCAAATTTCATGTAATATATAGGGAAGATGCTGGTGTGTTGTCTTTTGGTGGTTGGGAATATTTTTTTTTTTTTTGTAAGTTGGGTGGATGTGGAGATCAGAGACGGTAGTTCACCTTCTCATCCATCTCTAATATCAAAACCACAAGATAGAACATTCCATTTACAGGAAGACAAGGAAGAAACGCACAATTGGCTAAATTGTACAGGCCATCATCGTCTTGTCATCCCCATCATCATCAAAAACTTAAACCTCTTCAATGGTCTCATCCCTTCTTATCATGTACCAGTTTTATGGTTCAATCTGACCACTTAACCTTGTTTAAAGCCATTAACCAAACAAACCATAAAACCTTAAATTCCATTAATTCTCCCAACTCAACCTTCAATCCACAGCATATAAAGTTTAAACAAATAATACAACTATTGTAAAGGTGATGGTGACTACAATTCAACAGAATTTTTTAGCATTCCCTGATGACTGTTAAGATCAATGGTCTGGATCACAACAAACCCCACTTGTAGAGAATGGGAGAACCAATCATGCCACATTGGGTCAAGAAGATAAAATCTTTATCCACAAAGCATGGTTCCACATGCACAAAATGGGAGCATCAGGATGTAACATTGTATTATAGCGCTCTATCTCAAACCCTTTTTTTTTTCCTCAAAATGCTTGATCTCAACCCTTATTCTAGGAGATTTGCTCATTGAGGATAGCCATCTGATGAGTGGCGACCAACCAATCACTAGGACTTTAGAATCATATGCAGAGGACCCTAAATCAATGGATCCCTCCTATCCAACGGTCCACAATGCAAGCAAGTGGGTCCCGCAATCATAGAACAGACGTGCTTAAATAGTGAAGGAATGTTTATCATATTTATGGCCAGTAGACCACAATGCAGAAATGTTTCGCAAGTCAAGACCCCACTTTGGAGAAATTTGATTACTAGTACAAGAGGTTCTTCAGGCATGAAGGAATTAAGGGATGTTGCTTTAGTTTTAACATTCATTTGTAGCAAATCTGCTTATTTCAACAAACAAATCTAGCTTCCTTTCTTTGTCGTCGTCAGTGGTGAGCATCTTCTTCGGTATAGCTAGAAAATGGCAGCCTGCAAGAACACAAGAAAATGAAGAAATCATTGCCATTATCATCGCCGAAGCCTTATCCCATTTGTTCAATGTGCACTATATAAATTCTGTTCTTTCGAAACCTCCACAATCTACTGTGTCAGTGTGTCTTTCCTTGCTACATTTAGAGTAATTGTAATAAAAAGTTTCATTGGCATGTGTGTTTCACATAATTGAATACCTAGGATTGTGAGTGGTTAACCATAAGAACATAAGGTGAATATTAAAAAATAAGGTAAATATTAAAAAAAATGACCATTAAATAACCTCCCCTTTAATGATAACTGAATCAAGAAAAAATGAATGCCAAGCCATCACCCTAGTAGCTCAATACCTAACAAGTCAGAGTCCCATCTAGATCTCCACCTCATATCCTCCACCCTCACTTGACCATGAAATCCTATGTACTTCATGCAAACAAGCTCTAATCAAAGTCCCATCTAGATCTCCACTTTATATCCTCCACCCTCACTTGACCATGAAATCCTATGTATTTCATGCAGACAAGCTCTAAACTAAATTGGAAAGCCTGAACTTTGAACATCTAGCCTCGGGTAAGGAGACTCACGACTATGTGCACTTGTGATTCAGTTGGTCCACCCCATAGTTCAACATAGCGGCTACCATGCCTCATTCTCCGCCATAGTGGTTAAGGCCGCTATGCTATTTTGAAAATAGTCGCGCTGCGGTTAAAACCTTAGGGCCAAATAATTTTAATTTAAAACATAATTTCTCCTATTTCTTCCCCTCAATAGCCTTTCCAAAAGTTGTCGCTGTTGGAAAATGGCTTAGAGAAACCACTAGAGAAACCACTATTTTTTGTAAACTTTGAGCCAAAAACTAAGTGGGACCCACTTATCATTTTAGGTGGAAATACATGGGTATGTAATCTACTCCATGAGTAGATTAGAGACATGTATTTGGTTGCTCTATTCCATTAAGGAGTGAATGAGAAATTGCCTCCTAAACACCACTACTTGAACATGTTAAACATGGAAACAAAAGGAAGTGGTGAACTTGCTTCCCACATTGCTTGGAAGCAAAACATTCCTTGGGTATAAATACACTTACCTTGGAGTATAAGGTGAGCCCCAAGGGGCATCCCACTTTTGTGGATGAGGGAGGACTTAGACCAAGGTGGGGTCACCACCACACGCGCGCGCGCGCCGCCCCGCACCGAACCGGGCTTGGGCTTGGGCTTCACGCGCGAGTTGGGCTTAGCCCGGCCCACTATGGGATGTGTCTTTAGAGGTGTGTCCTTTCGCAGTTGAAAGGGTGTGTCCAAACCCCAAGAGGTGTGTCCAAAGAAGAGGTGCATCTGTTCACCTGAACAGTCACTGTTCTGAACAGATGCAACCCCCCATGAAAGGACTTGATGCAGGCTATAAATATGCATCTTGTCCATACGTTTTTGCTCATCAAATCCACTGTTGTTGCATTGCATTTCGAGTCATCTGAGTCCAGAGAGAGAGTCCTGTTGCACTGTTGGTTCGCCAGTCACACAGTTTGTAGTGCTGCAACTGTTGTGAGACAGATCATTGTATCCTGGGAGACAGAGTACCTTAGCGAGGGCGAATTTTGTCTTAAGGACATAGTGTTTTAACACTAACCTTGATCAACGTTGTTCTCCATCTCCTAACAGAGTACTGTTTTCTTGCCTTCAAACAGTAAGTGTATTTTAAATTTATTTTAGAATTTTGTTTTACTGTTTTACTTCACTGTTGTGAAGAACTATTTCCTAATACTGAACTATTACTGTATGTACTCGGAATAACAATCTTAAGACAAAATTTTTCATTATTCATTTCTGAGTACACTCTGTTACAGTTTTACTTCAGTATTTTTTGGTTTCAGTTTATCTCAATTTCACTGCTGGTTTCTAGTTCTTCTAAGTTCTGAAATTGGTATTGTGAAACTGAGTTTCTCTCTTTTCTATAACATTACAGAACTTGAGTGTGCTCTGTAAATTCTTTCTAGTTGCCTCAGTATACAGTAACTGAGATTATAAGTCTGCAGTACTCTCTATGTTCATTTAATTTCTGTTTTGTTAACAGTAATGGGTATTGAGAATAATACTCCAGTTAGTACCTCCACCCCTGTTATGGTGAACCATAGGGAGAAACCTGAGAAGTTTAATGGTACTGAGTTCAAAAGATGGCAACAGAAAATGTTGTTCTATCTCACTACCTTGAACTTGGCAAGGTTCCTCCATGAACAAGCCCCTGCTTTAATGGAAGATGAGACAAACAAGCAAGTTGTTGTTGCTGTAGAAGCCTGGAAGCATGCTGACTTCCTATGTCGGAATTATATCCTCAATGGACTAGATAACACATTATATAATTATGGGATTCACTTGAGAAAAAGTACAAGACTGAAGATGCCGGAATGAAGAAATTCGTTGTTGGCAGATTTCTTGACTACAAGATGATTGATTCCAAAGCAGTAATCAATCAAGTTCAGGAACTTCAAGTAATTCTCCACGAAATACATGCAGAAGGAATGTCTCTTAGTGAGTCTTTCCAAGTGACAGCAATCATCGAAAAATTGCCACCACTTTTGAAGGATTTTAAGAACTACCTTAAGCATAAGCGAAAGGAGATGAAAATTGAAGATCTGATTGTCAGATTGAGGATAGAAGAAGACAATCGTGCATCTGAGAAGAAAGCAGGAAAAACCTTCACTGAAGCCAAGGCAAATGTGGTGGAACATGGGAAGAATCCTAAGAAGAGGAAGAACAATCCCAACGGTCCAGAGCAAGGTCCCAATGATAATAAGAAGTTCAAAGGGAACTGCTATGTATGCGACAAACCAGGCCACCGTGCTAAGGACTGTCGTAAGCGTAAGGACCAAGGAAATACAAGTAAGAAACCAGCGCAGGCCAACATGACAGAACTGGACACTCTCTCCACTGATGTTTCAAACATCAATCTTTCTGCTGTGGTCTCAGAAGTCAATCTGGTTGGTAACACCAGAGAATGGTGGGTGAACACTGGGGCCACTCGACATGTCTGCTCAATCAGAGAGATGTTCTCCACTTACCATGCATCAACTAGAGAACAACTCTTCATGGGCAACTCTGCCACTTCTAAGGTTGAAGGCCAAGGACAGGTGGTATTAAAGATGACTTCTGGAAAGGAACTCACCCTCAACAATGTGCTGCATGTACTTGATATTCGTAAGAATCTGGTATCAGGCTCACTATTGAGTAAGAAGGGTTTTAAACTTGTATTTGAGTCGGATAAGTTTGTACTCACTAAATCTGGGATGTATGTGGGAAAAGGGTACATGAGCGATGGGCTCTTTAAAATGAATGTAATGACAATTGTACCTAATAAGAAAAACTCTTCTGCTTATATGCTTGAGTCCTCTAATGTGTGGCATGGTAGACTAGGTTATGTTAACTATGATGCTTTGCGTAGATTAGTTAATATGGAATGTTTGCCTAAATGTAGTTTTGATTCTAGTATCAAATGTGCAACTTGTGTAGAGGCTAAACTTACTAGAACTTCTTTTCACTCAATTGAATGAACTTCTGAACCCCTTCAGTTAATTCATTCTGATATTTGTGACCTGAAGTTTGTTCAAACTAAAGGTGGTAAGAAATATTTTCTTACATTCATTGATGATTGCACAAGATACTGTTATGTTTACTTATTGAGAAGTAAAGATGAGGCCTTGGAAATGTTCAAACATTACAAGAATGAGGTTGAGAATCAACTTGACAAGAAAATCAAGGTGATAAGAAGCGATAGAGGTGGTGAATACGAATCACCTTTTGGTGAATTCTGTTCACGACATGGCATTATACACCAAACCACTGTTCCTTATTCACCTCAGCAAAATGGTGTTGCTGAAAGGAAAAACAGAACTTTAAAAGAAATGATGAACGCTATGTTAATAAGTTCTGGATTACCTCAAAATTTGTGGGGGGGATGCTATCCTCTCCGCAAATTATATTCTCAACCGTATACCTCAAAAGAAAACCAATAAGACCCCCTACGAATTGTGGAAAGGCAGAATGCCTACTTACAAATACTTGAAAGTGTGGGGGTGTTTGGCTAAAGTGGCGGTTCCTACACCTAAAAAGGTTAAAATAGGAACAAAAACAGTTAACTGTGTATTCATTGGCTATGCTCATAATAGCAGTGCGTATCGGTTTCTAATTCACAAGTCTGAGATTCCCGATATGCATCCTAATACTATTATTGAATCAAGGAATGCATCGTTCTTTGAACATGTATTTCCTTATAAACCATCGGAGAAAACGAGTTCTCCTAAAAGAACTCATGATACTGCTAGTAACAGTAATCAAAACCAACAAGAGATTGATGAACCTAGACGAAGTAAGAGGGCTAGAACATAAAAAACGTTTGGTTCAGATTTCCTAACATTTCTGTTAGAAGATGAGCCTCAAAGCTTTAAGCAAGCGGTGTCCAGTCCCGATGCACCATATTGGAAAGAGGCCATAAATAGCGAAATTGAATCCATTTTGCAAAATCATACATGGAAACTAGTGGATCTTCCACAAGATTGCAAAACTCTTGGATGCAAGTGGATATTCAAGAGAAAGATGAAAGCAGATGGATCAATTGAAAAGTACAAGGCCAGGCTTGTTGTTAAAGGGTACAGACAAAAAGATGGCTTGGACTATTTCAATACCTATTCACCAGTTACGAGGATAACATCCATTCGAATGTTAATTGCAATTGCTGCTATACATAATTTCGAGATACATCAAATGCATGTCAAGACAGCTTTCCTAAATGGTGAATTAGACGAAGAGATATATATGGAACAACCAGAAGGGTTTAATGTTCCAGGTCAAATTAAGAAAGTTTGTCGGCTTGTCAAATCTTTATATGGATTAAAACAAGCACCAAAGCAGTGGCATGAGAAATTTGACAGTTTAATGATGTCAAATGGGTTTAAGATCAATGAATGTGACAAGTGTGTATATGTCAAGAACACTAACAATGGCTGTGTCATTATCTGCTTATATGTTGATGATTTGCTCATTATGGGTAGCAATGATGGTATCATTCAAGCTACCAAGAGAATGTTAAACAACAAGTTTGATATGAAAGATTTAGGTGTTGCCGATGTCATACTAGGAATAAAGATTTCTAAAACATCGGATGGACTGATATTATCTCAATCACATTATATTGAGAAAATACTCAAGAAATATAATCAAGATAGTAGCAGTCCCGCGAGAACACCTATAGATATTAGTATCCATTTATCCAAGAATAATGGAAAAGGCATATCACAACAAGAAAATGCCAAATAATTGGCAGCCTAATGTATGTAATGAATTGCCTAATGTATGTAATGAATTGCACTCGTCCTGACATTGCATATGCTGTTAGTAAATTGAGTAGATACACAAGTAACCCAGGAGCAGACCACTGGAAGGCCTTAGTCAGGGTTTTAAGATATTTAAAATACACCCAAAACTATGGATTGCATTATTCTAAATATCCAGCTGTACTTGAAGGGTACTGTGATGCTAACTGGATATCAGATATCAAAGATTCAAAGTCCACAAGTGGATATGTATTCACGCTTGGTGGTGCAGCAGTATCATGGAAATCTTCTAAACAAACATGCATTGCTAGATCCACTATGGAATCTGAGTTTATTGTATTGGAAAAAGTTGGTGAAGAAGCTGAGTGGCTTCGTCATTTCCTTGAAGATATTCCAATGTGGTTGAAACCTGTGCCTCCTATTTGTGTTCATTGTGATAGTCAATCAGCAATTGAAATGGCACAGAGTAAAATATATAACGGCAAGTCTCGACATATTCGTCGAAGGCATAATACCGTGAGGCAACTGCTCTCTAATGGCATTAGGACGATTGAGTACATAAAGTCCATAGATAACATTGCTGATCATTTTACCAAAGGTTTAGCGAGAGAGCACGTAATTCGTTCATCGAGGGGAATGGGCTTAAAGCCTATGAATGAAAAGTCGCCATAATGGAAACCTTACCTAGTTGACTGGAGATCCTAAGATCTAGGTTCAAAGGGACAACTAAATTGTGTGTGACTTAACGATATCACTATGGAGATAAACTCTCCTGTTCATTCCTATGATATTAATAGTGATACCTGCAGCGGTAATTAGGATAAGCAAAGCTTTTAATGATTCTTATATCTTGACTTATCAAATGGGGTATAGCAGGATACTCTTAATAAGAATCACCTATGTGAGTGTGAACTGGGCCGATTCTATGAGAATAATAAGGCTAGATTCTCTAAAGCACTCATGAAACCAAGCATTGTTCAGGGCCAAAACGAACACAATCATGAGAACCAACTGTGTCCGGGAAGATTCTGTGTGAACTCTATTGTCTCGGTTTACGCAAAAGATTGACCAGTTCAAGACATCATGTTCACTGTTCAACTAATAAATCCGATAATAATTCACAAGGTTTAAGGCCACCAGCTACCTTTCTCTATACAGAGGATTTCTAATTGTACTCTCTCTGTGTATCTGCATATCATTTCATTGCTTTCGATCAATTTCATTCATGTGGGGGATTGTTGGAAAATGGCTTAGAGAAACCACTATTTTTTGTAAACTTTGAGCCAAAAACTAAGTGGGACCCACTTATCATTTTAGGTGGAAATACATGGATATGTAATATACTCCATGAGTAGATTAGAGACATGTATTTGTATTTGGTTGCTCTAATCCATTAAGGAGTGAATGAGAAATTGCCTTCTAAACACCACTACTTGAACATGTTAAACATGGAAACAAAAGGAAGTGGTGAACTTGCTTCCCACATTGCTTGGGAGCAAAACATTCCTTGGGTATAAATACACTTACCTTGGAGTATAAGGTGAGCCCCAAGGGGCATCCCACTTTTGTGGATGAGGAAGGACTTAGACCAAGGTGGGTCACCACTACACACGCGCGCGCGCCGCCCCGCCCCGCACCAAACCGGGCTTGGGCTTGGGCTTCACGCGCGAGTTGGGCCTAGCCTGGCCCACTACCCATTTTTTTGGAGAAATTTTATTTTATAAAATTTCTTTTTTCAAATGGGATGTGTCTTTAGAGGTGTGTCCTTTCGCAGTTGAAAAGGTGTGTCCAAACCCCAAGAGGTATGTCCAAAGAAGAGGTGCATCTGTTCACCTGAACAGTCACTGTTCTGAACAGATGCAACCCCCCATGAAAGGACTTGATGCAGGCTATAAATATGCATCTTGTCCATACGTTTTTGCTCATCAAATCCACTGCTGTTGCATTGCATTTCGAGTCATCTGAGTCCAGAGAGAGAGTCATGTTGCACTATTGGTTCGCCAGTCACACAGTTTGTAGTGCTGCAACTGTTGTGAGACAGATCATTGTATCCTGAGAGACAGAGTACCTTAGCGAGGGCGAATTTTGTCTTAAGGACATAGTGTTTTAACACTAGCCTTGATCAACGTTGTTCTCCATCTCCTAACAGAGTACTGTTTTCCTGCCTTCAAACAGTAAGTGTATTTTTAAATTTATTTTAGAATTTTGTTTTACTGTTTTACTTCACTGTTGTGAAGAACTATTTCCTAATACTGAACTATTACTGTATGTACTCGGAATAACAGTCGCTCACCTTTAATATGGTTCCAACTATTGGCTGCTACATAATAATTTCATTTTTCTCACTTAAAAAATCCACACCACCATGCTGTTACACATCGCTCGCTATGTAGCGCTTTGCTCACTAGCCGTCATGCCCGCCAAAACTGCTATTTTGATTCTTGAATCCACTGATATCCCTACCCCAAAGGTCTCACATATGAAAATAAGAGAAAGTGGAGCTCACACTTCCCCTCTCAACAAGCACCTAACGTGCCTAGCACACAAGATATAATGTCTTCTACACGTGATTTGAAAATGTTGTATATATAAAAGTTACAAGTGAAACTTGGAAGCAACATCTTTCATAAGTAAACATTGAATTTCGGATTAAATTTGTACGATCTTGGTATATCTCAAAATTACTAGAATATTTAAGTTAAGAAACTAAGCATCTTTGGATTTAATGAATCAATAAACAATTGAACGGTTCGAATAAAAGTTTTGAGGCTCATATGAGTTGAAAAATATAACTCAATGACGGAATTTGAAACCATAACCTCTCCGGGGCAGAACCAGTACTGTTGCCTCTTCTAATCAAGAGAGGTGCGCAAGTTTTCATATACACATTATTTTTTCATCTCAGTTGCGCACATGAGCACAAACAATCATCATCATATGTAGCATCACACATGTGCATCATTTGTCATGTAAAGTAGTGCAAACAAACTACCCTAAGAGAAAACAAGCACATGTGCATCATTTGTCATGTAAATTAGTGCAAACAAACTACCCTAAGAGAAAACAAGTCCTCTTTTCCAAGACCCCCATTCTCCTCCCTTCAGAAGCTCTCTTTTCCTTCTAACCCTTCCTTTTCAAAGAAAGTAGAGCCGCATCACAGCCAAGTAGCAGGATTATCAGAGCTCATACACTTTCTAGCCATGATTGGCTAAAGATGAATCTAAATATGAGATTTATTACCGTGGGTTATCTTTTCATCCTATCTAGATAGTTGGAAAAAAAAAACACAACAAACTTCACCCCAGTTGAAGTTTCATCTTATTTTAAGGGAAGAATTATGTATCATCAACTCACCCTAACTTGAGAGAAGTGTCCGAACTATCATCATGATCTTGAGGTCCTGCCGAGTTGCACACATTTGTGGCTGAATCAGATGACTGCCCATCTTCATATGGAATGTTCTCAATTTCAACAACAATCTGCTTATCACTTCGAGATGTTTCTGCAAGCTGCAACATGCTTGCAACATGAAATCTTATTCATGGTCCAATGAGAAATAAAACATTGAAAAAGGAGAGAAATAAGAGAAGTATGCATCCAAAAGTAACTGAAATGGAATCACTCACATGCTTTTTCAGTCGCAAGTTCTCTTCCATCAGTCTAATTCCCTGCAAGTAAATTTAAAACAAAAATAATAATAATAATAATAACAATAAAGGAAAATAAAATTAAAAAAAAAAACACATGAAAGTTTTGAAACTAAATACACGTGATTCATTTCAATATCCTCGGATGAATAGAAAAGGGAAAATTGGGGGATCTCAAATCTGTATAGGCGGAGAAATTTCTTTCGGTCGAGAATTCCTTCACAGAGATTCATCACTTTTCTCTAACAAAAATTCTCTACGGTGTTTATATTTGAATGGATAAAGATATGTAGGGAAAAACCATTTTAAGAACCTTTTTTAGAAACAAAAGACTTCATATTTAAATGGATAAATATAGTTTCTCATAATAATATATCTTTTTCAATAGAGAAAAAAAAGGGTATTTTCTCTGCCCTTTAAGGAGAAAAAAAATTTCTCTGCTCTTTGTTTTTTTCTGCAAAAAAAGTCACTTTTCTCCTTTAAAATAAATTCAAACCAGAAACCAAAAAGGGTTCCACTAAAGAAAAAGCTTTTTCTCCTTCGGACTATTGTTCTCATTGAAATAGGCTAAGGAATTTTTTTTATTCCCTTCTGTTCTAAAAGAGCACCTTATGAAATAGATAGTCCTTTATAAAGGTAACTTTAAGAGATTTTCATCGTGTTAAAATCATTGTCCATCCTTATTTTATCGTTTTAGCATGTTGGCCAATATCTGCTTTTAGAAAAATTATCCTCCTATGAGCGAAGTGCAAGATGTGTTTGGCTCTATGCGGCCCAACCCAACTCCAAGTACCAGCTTTCATCAGTGTACCCCTTTTCACATTCAACCTCTGCATGATTTGGTGACTTGGTATCAGGTGGAATTTGACACAGATTCGACTTTTATTCATTGTTGGTTGAATTAAAAAAAAAAAAAAAAAAAAAAAAAAAAAAAAAACCTAGTTGAAATATGATTAAATTAATTTTAAGGCATGGGTTTAGATAACTGGATGGGCCTGAACTTTTTGACTGATTATTACCCAGGACTCCTCTCTACCCCAATGGATTAGTATGCATGTAAGGACATTGAGTGTTGGCAAATTTATTGGGTAATGGAAAAAAAAAAGGGGATGCATATTTTATTATGTATTTTCTAATTGGACTGCCAAGATTAAATTGCTGAGGAGAAAGCTCAAAGAACTGAGAATAACACTGGGCGCTCGAGCAAACACTCACACCCTGCTCAAGCAAACCCAAACAGAAGCTCATGCACTCGAGCTATTCCCTCTAGCGCTCGAGCCTGACACACGAAGCACAAAAAATCTAAAAATAGAATGTCATGCGCTAGAGCGGACCTAGTCCTGCACTCGAGCGCCCGAAGCGTGAATTCAAATGTTCAAAAAGGAAACCACTTCCTAATTTCTCTCATCTTACCTAATTGAGTCATACCTTCTTTAAAGAACTCAAGGCACACACCAAAGCCTATAAATAGCCATTCTCTCTCAAGCCAAAAAACACTTCTCTCCCATTCTAAATCCTAGAAGATCTTAAGAGACCCATCTTCTTCTCCAAAGCTCCATTAAACTGCAGTGTGGAAGCTTTCAAGTCTTTGGAGTTGATTTCTTCTACTCTCCTGAAGTAGATTCTCCTTGAAGAGGCGTTCAAGGTGGTTATTTCAAGTACAGTGAAGGTGTACGGCGAGTCGTCAGCGAAGATCTTCACAGTTCTTAGGTTGAGTTGCAACTTGCTACTAGGAGGAGATTTGCGACTTTTTGTAAATTTTAATTACATAGTGCTTGTTTGTTTGTTGGTCTAGACGATAAAACCCGTGGTTTTTCCCGAGTAGGGTTTTTCCACGTAAAAATCATGTATCTCTTTCTCTTATAGTTAATTGCTTAATTTTCTAGATTTAGGTTAATTGAAGCTAGATTAATTAATTGATTTTGAAATCTAAAAGAGAAATTGATGAGGGACCTTAGCATGTGTTAAGGCTTAATCTCGTCTCTTCAATGCATCTACGTGGGCCACACAATGTGGACCGCATATAAACAACATGTAGTCCGCTCGTTGGTGAAAATCACTTCAATCCCAAGATTTGATACCGGATATAACTAGGCATGCTTTTAGATGTGCTCTGAAATTAGATTTAGGGCAATTGCTTATTTGGTCTAAAAACAGAAAAGTCACACCTACTAGTGTCCCATACAATGCAATTTTTTATTCTACAACCCAAAAAAACCATTCTGTCATTTGCAATTCGGTTATCTTAGCCAACCTTGATGTAAGATTACGGATGCTTTGATGAAGCAAACCTTCTCATGAGAAATAGACTGAACTATGATTCTATGCAAAGATTAAAATAAATTACTGTAGCACTCGACAATACCGCAAAAGATAAACTTTCCTTAAAACAATTGAATTGAATAGAGCATAACAACAAAAATCGAAGTTCCAGTTTCAAACCTTCATTTGCAGATCATTGATCTCTTTCATCATTTGCTCACTCTGAAACACAATGAAAAGGCATTAAATATAATGTGCATAAATATGCAGGGAGGAAATCATGTAAACAAAAACCTTTCTTTCTAGCACGCGACTTAGTCCCGCTTCAAGGGTTTTTTCTAGTTGCTGTAATTCTTCAATTGTTAATTCTTGGAGTTCTTCTCCTCTCATCTGCCTGTAATAGATGGCACAATCTTCAAATGTTAATTTCCATTTGCTGCATCTCCACGCTCAACTTGGTTGAATATATCTATAGTTGTAAAAGAAGCAACAAAGCTCCGATACCTGAGAAGTTGGCCTTTTTCTGCTACCTGTTTGCTCAGCTCAGTGCGATGGCAATTCTCTAGCTGCATAATGGCATGGAAAAAAAATTCACTAGTTATAAAATCTGCTGATATCACCACTTGGATCATATAATAGCATCCATCGTTTAAACAACCCCAGTTAAACAATAAAAATTTGGAGGGTGCCCTTTAGTCTCCTGGTAGTTCTGCAGCTATTGTACTACCAACGCTTGTAGACAATCTAATAGAGCTAATTTGCTGTTTTGGAACTAAAAATTAAGTGACCAATTGGGTCGTCAAGGACAGATTTGATGCGGCCTAGCTACAATAGGGAGGGGTTAACAAGATCTCACTGTCAAAATTGATTTCTTTTCGGTTTACAAAATGTAAGGACCAAGCAATTGGAAGATGAAGATGAAAAGCGCGTCCATAAGTACCCCATAATATAAGCTTGAGAAGCTTACTTGCAAGGCAAGAGATGGCGGTTCAGCTTCAGGAAGATTCTTAGAATGCATGTTGTACCTTTCTATGGCCTCCTTCATGCTTCAATGGACAAAGAGAAATTGAAAGGGCTGTAAGCGCTTACATTTATCCACTATCAGCATTAGATATAAGGATAATATTTTTTGAATAATCAGTAATATCCAGTATACAAAAAATAACACTCAACACTCAAGTACAACTATATGATAAATCCTCAAAGTTCACATACATAAGCATGGCCCACACTTTTCTTTCCACAAGACTCATACATGGAGATCACTAATACAAATGGTTGACATGCTGAATTGATAAAAAAGAATACAAGATATGTCATGGTCAATCTTCTTGTTTTCGCTTTGCATTTTTTTCCTTTTTTGTAAGAGAAGATATCATTATCAAAGATCTCGTATGATGGTAATATATTCAACAACCATATTTTTGGTAAGTATATCATGTGATGGGTTCTTAAATATATTTACAAGATGTTGTGAGATCTTATCATTATCATGCTAAGCATTTCTCATCCGCCCCCTCAAACATGACTGTCTATCTTGGACAATAAGTTTGTCAAGAAGAGAAGAAAAGAAAAGGACTGAGAAACCCACATTTTAGTAATGACACAGTGATTAAGGAGTCTAACTTAGCAGTCACTTGCCAAAAACCATCCCTGTGAGACATGCCAAAAGGATTGCTCGTGGAAGGTATTAGATGAAGAGGTACGTCATTCAAGACCTTGGCCAAAATAGCAAGGAATGATGCGTCCTTTAACAGGTTAGGTACAAGAATAAAACTCAAAATAAGTAGATGGGTTATACAATGTTAAAGTTGTACACGTGTACCCTTAGGACCTCTTTGCTGGAATTCAATGGAATTTTGAAGTTCTCAGACATGGTGGGATTCCTAAATGCTCCTTTGTAGGTGAGCACCTAGAAATTCCACCAAAAGCAAAAGGGGCTGGAATTCTTAAAAGCCCTAAAAGTCATTTGAGGATTTCTAGGCGACAAGAGTTCTGAAATGCTTGTGTAGAAACATGCTATTTGCAAATGCAAAACTCTAGTCTATGAGTTCATATTTAAAGACATTGGGCTGACTAAGATGTCTTGTGATCTTAAAGATATTTTACAACCATTTACTTACCCTGCTTTTGGTAAGTATATCTTGTGATAATTTCTTAAACATCATAATAAGGTCTCACAAAAATAATTACCTTTTTCAATATTGGGAAAATCCTTAAAATTGCTTTTCTATTACACCACCACATAGTCATAAAGAGTCGATTCTTTAGATAAACTCATTACCTCCCCCAGCCACAATTAGTTCGATCTCGTTTGGAATAACATGGGCATGGATTGCTAACGAGGACATGAATTCTCAAACAAAACCCAAACTTCTGAAAAGTGCACTCAACTTTTTCCTCTTATAACATGAGAATTCATAAAATGAAGGATATTGAAGGAAAGGAAAAACGAGTGAACTCCCACTAAACAGCAGAAACAGCCACGGATACATGAACAGTTCAAAAGGCTACTCGAAATCTCCAACCGAGCTAGTAGAATCGTGTAAAAGCATACCCAAACAAACCTTTAAAAAAAAAGGCTAGGAAAAATGCAAATGAAACCAAGAAGAACTCCGACATGAAAGTAAATAGAGATGTAGTGCAAATGGGTCTCAAGAAGTCCCAAAAAATCTCTCAGTACGTACGCTCGTTATGATATGGATATCTTAAAATGGCCATGTAGTCATGTCGCGGAATTCACACACATGTGATTTGATTGTAGAAGTATGGCCATCTATAGGCAAAAAAAAAAAACCAATGGATCTAATGTATGTATGAAGGTATGTTGGGTTTGTACTATTGTCCTTCTGCTTTTGCTCTTTTATCTCACATCTCGTTCCATATGATTCAAGAATCAGGGGTCTGTGGAAAGAGTACATCAAAAAAATATCTCCTCCTTCTTTGTGGAAGAAGGAGCCAAAGTGACAAACCCTTCTATATGGATCAAAAACATGAAGGAACCAACCCCAGGTACATGCTTACATCGAGGAAGGAACTAAACCCAGACGCGTGCCTTCTCTCTCCCCCCTCCTTATATGGATCAAAAGAAGGAAACAACCCTAGATACTCTCTCCCTCCACTTCTACGTGGATCAAAAGAAGGAAACAACCCCAGATGCTCTCTTCCTGCACTTGTACTTGATCAAAGGAAGTAAACAACCCCAGATGCTCTCTCTTCGCACTTCTCTACTTCTACGTGGATCAAAAGAAGGAAACAACCCCAGATGCTCTCTCTTTTGGAAGAAGGCACCAAACCCAGATGTATGTTTTCTCTCTCCCCCTCCTGTATGGATCAAAAGAAGAAATCAACCCCAAAATGCTCTCTCTCCCCTATATGAAAGAAAGAACCAAACCCAGATGCAAGTCTCCTCTCACCACTTCTATATGGATCTAAAAAAGGAACCAACCCTAAGGATCAAAAGAAGGAACCAAACCTAGATGCATCCTACATGAAACAAAGAAAAGAACCAAACCCAGAAGGATGTATGTCTAATAAATGCAATGAAAATACCTAGAGCTGCAGTAGTCAAAGAGCTTCCCAGTTGCAGAGAAGATGATGAGAGCGACCTGAGCATCACAGAGAATGGAGAGCTCTTGTGCTTTCTTGAAAAGCCCCCTTCTTCTCTTGGAGAAAGTCACCTGCCTTGCGGTCACGTTGTCGATCTTCCTTATCTGAATTTTCTCTCTCGCCATTTTCCCCCTCCTTGCCTTCCTTCAACTCCAAAACTCCAAAAAAAAAAAAAAAAAAATCAGCTACAACAAACACTGTATACTAGAGAGAGAGAGAGAGAGAGAGAGAGAGAGAGATGGGTTTGGGTTTCTTGATAACAAGCAAAAGAGACAGAAAAAATAAAAAAAACCAAACCTAAGACTTGTAGAGAGAGCTGACCAATGAGAAGGGTAGCCTTTGAATCGATTAAGATAAAGAGATCTATAGGGATTGGAGGGTCTCTTTCTTCCTTTCTTTCTGGAGGGAGGGAGAGAGAGGGAGAGGGGCAAATTACAGTGGAAGGTAAGAAATATCACCCAGTCCCATTTATGGTAAACCAGCGCCTTTCCTTTTTAACCTTCTTCAGTCTCTTTATGAACATATCTATCTCTCTCTCTACCCACCAGGAGGGTCTGCTCTCTATAGTCTAGATTCCAACAATAGCCAAGGCTTTGATGATATTTTCTAAAAAAAAAGAGGGGAGGCTGTACTATTCCGTGCATACATCTGACTTCATGTGGGACCCACCTGAATTTTCTGCAGGGGTTTGATAGCTGACTTTGGACAAGAAACTGGCCCATTTATCAGATTGTTCAGATTATGTTACCTTCAATCCTAGATCTGCATGGTCTTTACTAATCTTGAAATACTTGTGATTGAATCATGTGATCAATATAGAGTTAGCCAATAGTGGTAATTTGGAGGGTTTGGGCGTGGATGGAAAAGGAATGGCTGAAAATTAAGGGTTGCTAGAAGGATTTGGCTCCAAAAGTAGATCTCGACTTGTTGAACATGGAAAGTAGATTGGGACTTGCTGAAGAGGGCAAGTCAGGCAGAGAGAGAAGATGCCATGCAGCACCTTGATCAAATATTCAAATGACAATCCAGGAGGACTCCCAACCGTTAGGATCTGATTTAAGGGCCTGATTTAAAGTGTGCCGTAATATTAAAGGATCAAATTAATTTTAGCTTTTCAAAGATTAATGATATATATATAGGAAATTTTCAAGTGCATCTATCCCTCACCATAAGGTGAGAGCATTTTTCCTTTTTGCACATGAATACAAGGAAGTGTACCTTCCTATATGTACTTGAAAATTAACTTTTGTACTGGAAAATTCACAATTATGGAAGTATCCATCACCTCTAGTGAGAGATAGATGCACTTGAAACTTCTCCATATATATATATATATATATATCATGCAAATATATTGTGAGCTGATAAACAGAAATCTGAGCTAAGTACAAGTATCCCCATTAAATGCAGATTACACAACCATAAAATGAAACTACATTATAAATTAAAAATATTAATAAATTTAAAGAAAAAGGGTCATGTGAGAGTTAAACTCTCACCGCTTACAGTGGGCATGATGATTTCCATCCAGTGTTCCAATGATCACGGGACGAGGCGAATGAAAAGAGTTATCTTTGATGAGCTTGGCTATTAAGTTTGAGATCAATGCCATGCCCCGAACCTCTTGATCCAAGGTCCATAAGTTTAATGACTTATACGAAGGAAAAGAATTTGACCATTGATCCAATGGTCCAATCTATTTAAATGGGTGTGAACCCATGGGCTCTAGTCCGATGTAATTTGGAGGGATCCCTTGTGTGCAAACGATTTGGATTGGTGATGGGTGGAGCTCACCTTAAGACGGTGAGAGTTGACTCTCGCAGAAGCATTTTTCAAATTTAAATATCATCACATACGATAATTAAATATCAATTAATTTTATAGAAATATAAATGACGAATTAGTTTGGAATGAACATAACTACAAAAGTCTTCACTTCTATCATAAATTTTAAGAGATGGACTAAAGATTACTAATAGAAAACATGTACACAATTTGTAGAATATGAAATTCAAATATATGAAAAATGGAAAATGATGCATCTCTTACTTCCAGAGTCATCTCTGAGCTTCCTCTTCATTTTCCTCTAGTAACCTAGGTAGCTCCAGGAGCAAAATAAAAACATTAAGAGGAGGGATGGGAGTTGAAATGAATCGTTGATGAGAGAGGAGGGAGTGCATGGAGAGGAAGAATCTTATCTCCCTCGGTGAGTAAGTCGCAGGTATGTTAAAAGTTGGGTAGATGGGCATAAGGGGGGAGTGAAATGGAAGTGGGGGAGAAAACGGTTAAAGAAATTGAAGCCGTTCGTCAAAATCAAAACTAGATTTTAAAAAAACTCCACTTTAATATATAATTATCTTGGTTACACAAACAAATGGCCTGATTCCTCACAATGCAACTGTAACCATCACCAATCTTTTTCACCCATCCCTCCGGGTGGTCCAAGTCCAATATATTGCAATAAGCTTTGATTGCTTTTGGGTAGCAATAGGTCGCCTTCCAAAAGAAAAGCTTATCCTTCAAAGTGCTTGAGTGATATGAGTCACATTTAGCATGCTTCAGAGTGAATAGGATAGGTGGTGGGCCGGGTGCAAAACAGGGCTAGTGTGGCACATCCTTTCTAGCTAGGCAAAGAGGGCAATGAAGGGTTCTAGCCTGACTGCCAAACTCACCAGGGCAAAGGTAACCACACCAGGTAAATTTGGTGATATTTTGTTAGGTTTTTGTAGTGATTGTGGGGTTATAAATTTTAACCTGAGTCGGATTTATAACTTGGGCAGCTTTTCTCCTTGTACAGGCAGGGCCTAGGGTTTACCATAATAGGCAAACAAAGAGTCCAAATCTTCTAAGGATTTAACTTAAGAAATCCTAAGTTAATAAAAATAGTGGAACTCTACATTAGAGCGCACTTGTTGAAAATTTGAACTACTTAAAATAAAGGCCTCCCAAATGTATGGGTTATTTCTAAATTTTATGCACTAGGAGTTGGTCATGCCGTATGATTGGCCGTTTGATAATAATGGAATAAGACAATGTTATGCATCCATCATTCATTATCACTAGTTTTATCAAACGGTGGATTCTACTGTAGGACCAACTCCTATTAGGATAAAACTTACAAATTACTATATATATATTGGCAAAGCCTTTATTATAAGCAACTTTGATTTTCAATAAGTGGACCCTACGAATATAGTTCAAACCATGAGTTAGAAGTTCCATTAATCCTTTAACTCATGATTTCTCTTAAATTCAAAGCCTTAGGTCAGAAATTGTAAAGAAGATATTTTAGAAGTACTGTTTGAGGTGGAGATAACATTGATTAGAGAGCTGCTAAATCCACGCCTATAATCTCTCTTTCCACACCCCCTCTCTCTACGCAAGTGTAAGGATTTCAATTTTTTCTTTGCACAGCAGCCACGACTGCTTCCTTAGGCGGCACCACCAAAGTGAAGAGGGAGAGAGGTGGGCGACGGGCTGGGAAAGGCAGAGGGAGAGAGGCGGGCGACGGGCTGGGAAAGGGAGAGGGAAAGCGGGAGCAAGGAGAGGGAGGAGGTAGTTTGGGGACTTTCTGTATAGGTATATTGATAATATTTTTTTTTAAAAAAAAATGAAGGGTCTAAGAAGAAAAAATAGGGTGTGGATTTAGCAGCTCTCTATAGATAAATTGTCTTTACACCCATGCTATCACAGTAACATGAAAGCAAAGACTACTAAATCCACGGCTAATATTTATGGTAAAAGAAATATCTACAGCTAAAATTCAATATGACATTTATACAATCGACTAAAGATAATCACTATGCTTACTTAATCCATAATTATTGTACAATCTAATTTTGGTATTTAACTATTTGGTTTGAAAAGAGTCAATGGTGCAACGGTAAAAGTCCCAGGTGATATACGTGAGAGCCTCTCAAGTTCCTCTTTCAGTGGAATCGCACTCAGAAATGACCTTCTAACTATTTGGTTTGAAAAGTTTGATTTTTTTATAATTAATAACTAATTTAATAAAGTCTTTCTTGCATGATGGGGCTGGCAGGTCACACGTCCAGTCATGGTATCATGTATTTAATGTTAAGGTGTGACTCTTATATATCATGATCCTATTCAAGGATATTTTCTTTCTCATTTTTCTTTTTTCCTGGTTGTTGGCTTAACCGCTAAGAGTTAAACAAGTTAATCTGCCTACCGAGGGATTGATCTCTAGATAGAGCTGTGCGAGCAAGCTCACATCTACAACACCAGCCTTGTGATGCCCTACCTCCACTGTGTGTTTTGCAATGCATTTCCTTGTAAAATTTTCCTCTCAAGATCCATTTGAAGCGGGATGAAGTCACGGTGCTTTTTTTTTTTTTTTTCCTAAATTAAGTATTCACCCACCTTGGCCACCCACTCACCAAAGTCTCTCACCATAAGTGAGTGCTACGGTAGAGGATCTTTGATATTGTTTTTGTGGAAGGGAGGTGTCCAACAAATTTAGCTATTAGGAATAAGCCATGGTTAAATCCATTTTGGTCATATTCCAAAATAAAAATGCCTTTGGCTGATTTGAAACTTTAATAATATATTTCAGAGTTTCGATTTTGATATATGTATATATGGTGAAAATGTCAATAAATTAATCAGTTAAGTTCTTAGAACCGAACAATTGTGATTATGTCATAGTCCCATCAATAAAGGATCAGGTCAATGATCCATCTTAGTAAAACCATTGCTATTCTAAATCTTCACCTGTTTCTAATTTCCAATCCAATGGACATAGGGTTGATCATGGGTCAAGCTAGACCAGGCCTCATTGGCCTAGTCTGCTTTGGCCTGAGTTAAGGCCTTTAATACTTGGTGGGGGCATGATCCAAAAAATCTAGCACATTCAATATTTAGGCTAGGGGGTTGAAGAGAAACTACGGGAGAGCGAATGTTGGGCTGGAGTAGCTACAAGCCGGGCAAATGTATGTACTTTATTTGTATGAGCCAATGCAAACAACACCTCATGGGATGAAGAATCCAACCATTGAGATTTATGAAAAGCGGAATGCCTAATTCAACCTCACTTTAAGCCTTAACGTAGGCTAAGGTCCCAATTCATATATTAATATTAATATGAAATTCAATCTCAATTAATTAAAATAGAAGTTTAACCTAATGTCAGAAAAATCAATCAATCACAACAAACTGGAGGCACACGATTTTTAACGTGGAAAATCATATTCTGGAAAAACCACTGGTGGTAGAGACCACCGAAAAAACCAAACACTAATTAAAAGAAGATTATGAGTAACTCACAGAGCCTTTGACCTAGTCGAAACTCAACTTAGAGGACCGTGATGGACTTTCCGACTATTCGTCAGTCCCACCTTGAACGTCTTCTCAAGGTGCTTTAGAGAATAAAAAGATTTTCCGTCTTCAACGCAATTCTCCTTGCATAAAATAACCTACAACGTCTCTCCAAAAGAACTCTTTATGCTATGGATGAGTAGGGAGCACAAGGTATATTTTGGGGTTGCAAGAAGATGTATAAATAGCCAAGGGGTCTGTGCATGAGGTTTCCAATCCATGTAGAACACAAATTACAAGTGGAGAGAAGTTAATATGCGAAGTTCGCGCAGGACAAGAAGTCACAGCACACTATAGCTCGCTATGATTTGCCTCTCATGGGAATATGCTTACTATAACAATCATTCTCTTTGTAACAATCACTCTCCTAAGTATCCCTTGAATATTATAGTGATATTCAAGGGATACTTAGGAGTTTGTTCACAATTCTGGACAAAAAGTTTGTCCATGTGAACTTTTTGTTCTCTTTGTCTGGACTCCGTCTGGGTTTGAATTAATTGTCTTTCATCCATCCAATGCAAACTCTGACTTTAAGTACCATCACAATCTATATCTAAAAACAACGAACAATACAACTTAATATGGACTTGAGTTTTGCTCAAACTTAATGAATTGGCCAACTAACACTTCACAATTTATTCCGGCCCTCGTTCACTTCACTCTTTTGTAAACAAACTAGTAACAAAGGCCCAGGCTTAAGAAAAAATATATTATTAAATTTTAAGTTTTTAGAAAATGTTTTAAGATATAAAAGAAAAAGGATAAATAAACCAAATCGTTTAAGAGAAACAAATTTATTTATCTATCATCATTGATATTCGATGCATCAAAATTCTACATAAAAAATAAAAATTTTGAAATAAACTTACAAAACCTACAGACCATATAAAAAATTATAAATTTTCACCCATTTTTTATTTTTCATGTGATTCTTAGAAAGAAGAAAATAAACATGTTATAAGTTAGCTGTTGTCATGTCTTTTAAATTACAGAATTATTTGTAATATTAAAATAGAAAAAAATGAAGATGGGCTTAATAACTTAAATATAATATTTTAGGTAAACTTTGAGGCTTGAGGCTTTGTTGATAGCACTGCACAGTCCACACCTATCTCATTACATATATTTGTCGGACATTAGAGAAGCTGTATAGTTTGATTGTAGCAGTGGGCCAAGCATGTTCATGGAATTGGAGGGTTAATAATAATAATAACAAATCCTTTACCATATTAATCTTTGTCTTGTATCGAGACATCTATAATGGGATACAAGTACTTCATGATTACTGCTTAGTATTATATTATGGATATTGAAAGACATGGGTCCGTAAACCATATACAAAGTCTTGATCAAATATTTGGACAATAGGTTATTGCTTTTATATATATATATATATTCATGGTTTGGGGCAAGACAATGATGACAATGTTTCTTGATTTTCTTAATCCCTAATCAAATGGCATCTGACATCACAATCTATAAAACTGGGTCAAACCCGGTCTCCTTGTTGTTTGACATGTGAGTGATGTAGGGATTATGATGTTAAATGAGAGAGGGATTAAGAATTTTAAACATTGCACTGCTAAGATTTACTTATAAATAATGGCGAGAGATAGAATTCAAATTCAAACGAATTCGTGAAAATCTCTCATGAAAGAGGTTTTAGGAGAGAAAAATTAGCCCAAACTGGTGTGACACTTTAAGATAATATACATTTTTTTGTATATATATTATTTTAAAAGGAGAACTCTGGCGTGGCACCTAATATATATAATATGCTTTAAGGGCTTCTTTGGTTAAAGGGCTCTAAGAATTCGGCTTGTTGTCACATCTTGTCCCCTCTCCATTTGATATAAGAATTCAGAATTATAAACTATATTAAAAATACACTTTTAGCCTTATGAGTTCCCAAACTTTAGTATTCCAAGTGCCAGGAAGAGATTGAGCATTTGGAATTTTATTTTAAAGGGCATTTTAAATTCTCAAAGTTCTTTCAGAGAAGAATTCTCGTAATTTTTTCAAACAAATAGCTCTAAAGTGATAAAAAGCTAAAGTTACTTCCTTTCAACAAAAAATAAATAAGAAAAATGAGAGGTTTTACTGTTGTTTTAGTTTTAACCATCCCATGCACATAACCCCTTCATCTGCAATGCCCACAAGTTTAACGGCTTCCTATTAAATCTTTTTTTCGACCCTCCATCTAATGGTCCAATTCATTTGGATCAGCGTCGAATTTCGTGATCGGTCACTGCGAAGGGGGTCCCAATTTTTCTAATTGGTTTGGATTGGTGATAGATGGGCTCCACCACATAGTTCATACTTTGATATTCTACCCAAACCGAATTGTACCATAAAAATCTTCCCAGAAGAGAATATTGAGGGTCCAACATTTATATCGAACGGTTCATATTCTACCAACCTGTCCCCACTCCCCCACTCAACCGACCGATGTGCATGAGATCGTGGGTTTTATCCTTGATGGATTTTTGGGTCCCACCATCGCAAGCATGCGTCACCCACGCAGAACCCCCGGCGCAAGTTAGCAGCAACGCTCTACCCCAACTATTAAAACTAAAAATAGTACACACAACAACTACAAGGAGCAAGCGAGCGAGCGAGCATTTGATTTGAATATTGTGACGGTGCCTTCGAAGCGGGATTAGGGTTTAAGAAAGAGAGACAGAAGAAGAAGGAGAAGTAGAAGGAGTAGAAGAAGAAGGAGTAGAAGAAGAAGAAGAAGAAGAAGAGATTGGGGGGAGATGGTGAATCCACGGTGCTTTTTAGACATAAGCATAGGAGGAGAGCTGGAGGGAAGGATAGTGGTGGAGCTTTACAGCGATGTCGTCCCCAAAACAGCTGAGAATTTCAGAGCTCTCTGCACAGGAGAGAAAGGCACTGGCCCCAACACAGGCGCTCCTCTCCATTACAAGGTAACAGAAGTTTAAAAATGACATTTTCATCATTTGGGGGCTTTCAGATATTATTTGGGTTGCCTTCCACTTGTTGATTTCCTTGTGAGGGTAATGCTTTCTTTTCCACCCTCGTCCTAGTTTCAGATAATCAAGGAAAGATTTTTTTTTGGTTTTGATTGCGTTTGGATGTACTCGGAATTGTGACGTGTGGGAATCGGTAAGAAAAATGGGGTCTTTTGTGTTTTTTTAGTCTGGAACAAGCATTTGTAGATTTGGGGTGGTTTTGATTTTCGGTAGAATACTCGAAAAACAAATGTGGTGTTTTAGTGTTTTTAACCTGAAACTGGAGTTTGCTGATTTGGGGTGTTTTGATTTGGAAAAAAAAAGTGATATTTCTTGTGTTTTTTAATCTGGAACCGGCATTTTCTGATTTGGGGTGATCTTGATTCATTAACAAAATGTGTTGTTTTTGTGTTTTTTAACATGAAACCAGTATTTGCAGATTTGGGGTGGTTTTGATTTGGAATGGAAGATTGCAGAGATGAAGAACCCTCTACCGAATTGTACAAACCTCTTGCAATTGAAAATGTGCGCTTAGTAGCGTTTTCAACAGGGATGCCCGCATTTTCTATACACAAGCTCTTTTGTGTCTTTAACTAGGTTTCTTTTGATGCAATAGGAAACGCATGTGTATTTATGTAGTAAGTTAAGAGGGAAATCAATTATCAATTACTATATGGAGGGATAATAGAAGCAATAGGTATTGTTATGGATATTGTAAGTTACCTAATGTTGGGGATTATCATAAATAAAGTTGATGTTATAAAAAAAAATCATAAATAAAGTTGATAATTTTCAGCATGGAGAGAGAGAGAGAGAGAGAGAGAGAGAGAGAGAGAGAGAGAGAGAGAGAGAGAGAGAGAGAGTTATGTTCATGTTTTCCCTTGATTTAGAGTGTAATAGATGCCCACCAAATAGTCTTAAAATAGAAAAACCCTTTAATAAGGTAGTTTTTAAGTCCCTTGATTTGGAGTGCAATAAATGCCACTAAATAGTCTTAAAATAACAAAACCCTTTAATAAGGTAATTTTTAAGTTGCCACGATTGTATGCCCAATATATTAACTAAAAATGAGTTATAAAAAAAAAAAAAACTAAAAATGAATTTCCGTAAAACATCATTGCTGAAGGTTATTATCAGCCATCGCAATTGTTTTAACTTGTAACATTAAATTAATTGATAAGAATTCAGAAGCAATTAACAGCCATTTGACCCTATGGCAGTGATGCCTGCAGTTTGTTGGTGGGTTTTTAATGAAATCTCCTCCAATAAGTGAGGATGTGTTGATCTATATTCATGGGAATCTCCTCTAATAAGTGAAGATGCATTTCCATTTTTGCATTTATGCAGTATTTTCCTTGGGTATGGATAATGGGGCATTTGGGTTTTGGAACTTTTTAGGGACATTACTTTGTGCAATGGTAAAAGTCTTTGGTGTCATGCATGATAAAGCAGGTTTGAGACCTGTGAGGAACCACTTTGTGTAAAATCACCAAAGGTTAGGTCTATCTTCAGTCTAGACCTACCTAGGGCGCTGCTTCATCGGGACCTACACTGCGTAATGACCTATTACTGGCAATATATTTAATGCTATTTTTCTTTTCAGTCGTAGATTATTTTTGACATTTTCTTTACATGTATAAATATTTTCCCTAGTTTTAAAGTCTTCGGTTACTGAATCCATAGGGCTAGGACCGTAGTCACATCATGCGATATCAGACATGGGACCCCTATGGGATTTGATCCTAGCAATAGCATAATAAACTGGACATGATCTATTTAGATTTTAGTTTCAATTTTCAATGTTGCAATGACTTCTTCTCATATTTATCATTTCTCTCAGGGTGTCTGTTTTCATCGCATTGTCAGAGGTTTCATGATACAAGGTGGAGACTTATCTGCTGGGGATGGAACAGGAGGAGAGTCTATTTATGGGTTGAAATTTGATGATGAGAACTTTGAACTCAAACATGAAAGGAAAGGAATGTTATCGATGGCTAATTCTGGACCCAACACCAATGGGTCTCAATTTTTTATCACCACTACACGCACATCCCATCTAGATGGGAAGCATGTTGTGTTTGGAAAGGTGATCAAAGGTATTGGAGTGGTTCGTTCTATCGAGCATACTCCCACTGGTGATGGAGATTTTCCCTCTGTTGATGTAATGATTGCAGATTGTGGAGAAATTCCTGAGGGAGGGGATGACGGCATCACAAATTTCTTCAAAGATGGGGATCAGTTTCCTGATTGGCCTGCTGACCTTGATGAGAAGGCAAGCGAGATTTCTTGGTGGATAAATGCAGTAGAGTCAGTGAAAACCTTTGGAAATGAATACTACAAGGTGAAATGTGCTAATTCTCATGGTCCTGAGTCCTGAGTTAATGATTCTGTCCTAAGATTTTCATCTTTAGAGTGCTGTAATGCTGACCTTTGAACATAAATTGTACAGGCTGTCTGCTGATATGCTTACTGTATCAACCTATAACAGTTGGTACTATTTTAGCAAAATACTCTTGCAACAGTATTGGTTTCAGTTTTTATTTATATTTTTTGTAAACAGTATTGGTTTCAGTTGGAATGATATATTGGCTGATACAGGAGAAACATATACATACTTAAAATGCATGTGATTTCTCGTGATGTCAAACACCAGCATATTACCACTTATTTGTATAGTTTATTGTCATTGAGTTTGGAGAACCGTGATTCTTTACTGTCTTCTTTTAGGCTGAAACTTAGATAACACAGCTGTATGAAAGTTTTTTTTTTTTTTTTTTTTACCTTGGCATGAGGACATGTTTCTTTTGCTAGATACTTCATTTTTTTTTTTTTCTTGAAAGAACAGAAGTAATAGAATTTTTGCTGGTAAACGGAAAGTAATATGAGAAATTCAAGAAGTTTAGAATTCAAAAGATACTTAGCATGCTATACATCACATATTATCATTTAGCTGATTGTGCCAAGTTTCATTGCTCCTTGCAATTTATAATGTTCTACAGAAAAGTTTACTCCTGTTTAAAGTTTGCATTTCTCTGTATTCATCACTATTGTAACTGTTTGCTGTTGGCAATTCACTTAACTCTTGTTCCTCTCTCTTCTACTTTGCTGCATATAGAAACAAGATTTTAAGATGGCTCTTAGAAAGTATCGGAAGGCATTGCGCTACTTGGATGTTTGCTGGGAGAAAGAAGAGATTGATGAGGGTACACTGTTAGCCTCTCCACATGCTATTTACCTTGTCTTGTCATTTTGGGTGACTGCACCGTCTTATCTGGCTTGCCTTCTTATTAGACTGATACTAATTTTTCTGCTTTTGCAGAGAGGAGTTCTTACTTGAGGAAAACAAAGTCGCAGATATTAACTAATAGCTCTGTAAGTTTTTTCTTTGTTCATTTTGGTGGAATTAAGTCCCTGCTTGATATGTCTTGCAACTGATATTTTAAAACTTGAAATCAACAAAGTCATCTTTAGAATGTCAAAGTGGATCTACTTAGGCTGGGATAATCAGGCACTGTTGAAGTTGACATTAAGCAAGTTTATGTTGTTCCAAATGGCGGATAGTGAGGGGAAAAAGGTTAAAAATAGAGTAATTGCTAGTTTTTTTTTTTTTCACTGGTCAGCACTTATCATTCAAAGAAGAAGAAACATGAAAAAACAAAATAAAGAACAAAAAAAATCACTGGTTTTTGTTACACGGATTCACTTTCCCATGCATCTCCTTTTGTAATGCAACCTATACTCTTTGTCTATTTTCTTTTGCATAAATTATTCGCTTGAGAAAAAGGAATTTCCATGTTTACCTTTGCCATGTTGCTGAAAACTTTTGGAAAATAGACAGCAAGTGTATATTACCAACATCATGACATGCACAGAGACAATGTTGGGCACAAATTAACCCCTTTTGAAGGGACCACATGGTTGTTGAATTTATATATTTTCTTCTTTTTGAAATGTAAGCTGACCTGAACCAAGCAGCTATAATAATAAGCACCTTGCAATTGATTTTATTTTCTCATTAAATTATAACCATTTTATTTAGTCATTTTTTTTTTTTATCCTTGTCATGTGTTTTTATTCCTACTTTATCTGTCATGCCCGCAGTCCCAAACCTGGAATGGAGGGCTGGTGCTGGTGTTGGGCAATTGGCCATAGGCCCATAACATACTCACATAGGGAAACTTCGAGAAACATAGCAACTGGGTTAGTTGGCATATGGTTACCGCAAAGCAATGGGTTAGTTGGGATATGGTTACTGCAAGTGATGTAGGATGAGGTTTTGGCACTAACATTGTAATTTTGTCACTAGTCATGTAGCACTTCTAGTTGTATGACATTTTTTGGCTGCTGCCGTCATGCAAGCAGTAATTTGTGGGTGCTAGAAATTGTAATTTTTTGCAGCTTCGGTGCATCGCTGTAGTATTGCACTACTGCACTGCTCTGCTCCCCATGTCTGAGCAAGGATATTGTTAGTTCAACTCTGAAAGTGCTTCAAGTAGTATTTGTTTTCCTCAGCATGATATACATACATGCACCATCTTCGGTTTCTTGTATTTGCTTCCATTTATTATGGATATAATATTGTCTTAACTGGGCATATTGTTTCTTGCCTATGATGTAGCCTTAGTCTTTAGAACTAACTACTATATGCGTCATGTGCTTACTCTTTAGGCATGTAAGTTGAAATTAGGAGACTTAAAAGGTGCATTGGTGGACACTGACTTTGCAATACGTGAAGGAGAGGGTAATGTCAAAGCATTGTTCCGCCAAGGTCAGGTTAGTATCTGCCAATGATATCTGGAGTTTGACTTTTCTTTAATTTGGATGTCAACACTGAGCATGACACCTTGTTTGTGGTCTGTGTTTCCTAAGAACAAGTTTGAGATGGCTGTACAGACTACAGTTCAAAATCTGAGAACTTCTAATAGTAATATGTAATTGGCCTTCAAACATCTAAACCAGACTAACTTTAACTTGGGGGAAATGTCTGGGCTGGTGTTTAAGCTTTAATTATGGATCCTTGATGGACCTTGTGCATGTGCACATGTTTAGAAAGCTTAGCACAGAGTTTTATAAATCACCTTCTCATATGTTTGGTAATGGAATCACTGGGCCTAGGAATCTGAATATGTTATATGCCTTGTCTCATGTCGCTTTTTTAGCCTTTTTCTTGTCTGCATTTATCTTTGTTCCCTACCATTCGCCGGTGGTCTGCAGTCTGCACTGCAGTTCTCTGACTCTGCTGGTTTAATGAACAAGGGAAAAGACACAGATGATACTTTGAGTGATCGAAAGATATAATAGCGTCCAAGGCTTTGTCATATTGAAATAGATGAATGCAGAATACTTTTCATACCTTTATTAGGGACATAAATGAATTAATGAGGTAAAGTAGGTTGTGATTTCTTACCCAGCCTTCAGCCGAACCACTCTTTAGAGTTAATACATCAAACGTCACAATGAAAGATTCCCCAGAATAGACTCTTTCCCCCTTTTTAGAATTCATGTTTGGTAGAAAAAATTAGTCGATTAACAAGAAATTAAACAGAAAAGTCTAGCGTGAGAAGTTCCACAGAATGAGTCTTTGAAAACATTAGATGTGGAATGGGTTATGAGTTCTGACATTTAATGTATTACAATGTTAAACACAAACGTGCCCTTTTATATGAGCCTTGATCAACTGAAGTTAGCATGACAATTCTGCTTAAATCAACTGTGTTGAGATAACTAAGTTAATGCTTTTTTTTTTTTTGTTGATTTATCAGGCATATATGGCACTTAATGATGTAGATGCGGCTGTTGAAAGCTTCAAGAAGGCATTAGAATTGGAGCCAAGTGATGGTAGGTCGACTTAAAATTTGCCTCAATGTGCTTTTGTTACAGGCCTTCAAATGCTTAGTGATTTTACGTCCTGACTTATATATGGCATTTTCAGGAGGAATAAGAAAAGAGCTTGCTGCTGCAAGGAAGAGGGTCAGTTGGTTTGCTCTAAATGTACATTACTTAGTACTATTGGCCAATACCAGGAAAGCTAAAATTATGGGTGTTGCAGATTGCTGATAGACTTGATCTGGAGAGAAAAGCTTATTCCAAAATGTTCCAATGAGCTTCCAAGTGGCCCTTGTGGTATGTGAAGAACTTTTCTTTTATTATTATAATTTGTTGCTGCTTGCTTGGTTATGATGTCTGTTGCTTCCAATTCCCTCTTGGTGTGTGTAGTCCTTTTCTTTTCCGTTTCTTTTATTATTATAGTTTGTTGCTGCATGCTTTGGTTATGATGTCTGCTGTTGATCTCTTTAATATGATGAATTATATGATGCTCAGTTGACAGAAATCATGTAGGTTAATGATAAAAATGGAGATAAGATGTAAGTTGAGCAGTATGGCAATTGATGGGCCCAACCTTTGAGATCTTCCTTCCTTATAATGGGGGCAAAAAAAAAAAAAAAAAAAAAAAAAAAAAATCTCTAACGACTCTTACATTGGATGATCATAACTACCATAATATTCTCGAGTCGCAGAGATACAAGTTAGTTTTCTGCATTGAACAGGGGTGAAATCATGATCTTATTTTCATCCAAAGGAGATTTATGGGCCCATAGCATGGTTTAAATATCTTAATAATTGGTCTCACATATTTAGAAGGGCCATGTAAATGGTCTGAATGAGCATGTATATACTCATAAGCTCACATGAAATTCTGCATAACATGATCAATTGTGGTTGGTACTTAAATGTGACTCATTTTTTAATGACTAATTAGCTCTTTCTGTGTTGCAGAGAACTCCATAACTGGAAAAACTGCATCCTAAATTTTCGTAGTCAAATGGTTTAGGTTTACTATGTCATGGCAGGGATTGATTAGTTAGTTAAGAGTACAGGTATTCAGAGTTGCCTTCTATCTTATTCTTCATGTATAATGATAAATCACTCTAATGCTTTAATTGAACTTGCCAATTGCCAGGTTTTGTCTTTTCAATGGGGCTAAGGAAGAATTCCGAGATCCCTCAAGAGCAATACAAATACATGCACCTTAAGCTTGAATCATTTTTTGTTCTGAACATTTACCATAGGTACAATTTTGAATGGTGTTGTAGTGACTCATCTGATAATGGAATTCTTAAATAATCTGGGGTTTCCATCTAAACTCTGTTCAATGCTCACTAGGTTCTGTTGCCAATTAAATTCTGTTCATGGTTGCTGAAGCTTCTTGAGGTCATTGATAAAATGCTTCGAGTCCAATCAGGGTTGCATGGAAAATGGGTTGTGCATTTGATTGAATTTGGATCTGTTTAGGAATATCACACAGCATGATGTCATGGAGATTGATCCATTGAATTTGCCATTGCCCACATAGAGAAAGTGCCGTCCTCTTTATGAGCTTGCATTTGAAAGATGACCCACATGTAAACGATGACCTAATCCATACACTACGCTGATCAAAGAATGCACTTCTATTTTATTAACACACTACTGAATTTTCGTGTAGCCTCTTTTCCGATTGTTTGATGCAACAATTTTTGTTTTGTTTTTTTTTTGTTTTTTGTTTTTTTGTTTTTTTTTGAGGAAAAGGAAAAACATTATCTGATTTTGTTCACATTAGAGAGGATTTTGGTTTCTATATGAGGGATAGAGATGCAGGATTACTCTTTATTGCAGAAATGAAAATCTACGTAGAACGGAATCATCTTGTCGCACAAATGCACCCAAAGCACAAACATTTTCTCTTTGGCATTTTATTTTTATAATATGTATACTTCAAACCATCTCCTCGTTCATAAAAGTATTCAAATGCAAGTGAGAAATTACCAAACTTTTGAACCCAGAAACCCTAGTTTGAAAAACCTGGATTAGTTGAAAAATCCACACAATTTCTCACCAACCCACAAAGAAGGACCACTAACCACCTTAACATCTCAGATTGGAAAATTACCTATACAAAATTCAATAGTGTTCTGTCAATAGTTGACTCAGATCAAAACAGGTACAAGCCTAAACATGTCTGGTCATTTGCAATCAAATTCCATCATCTCCACTCCCACTATATAAACCCCATCAAATTTCTCACCAACCCACGAAGGACCACTAACCACCTTTTTGTCTCAGAGGAAAATTACCTATAAAAATTCAATAGTGTTCTGTCAATAGTTGACTCAGATCAAAACAGGTACAAAACCTAAAAGTGTCTGTTCATTTGCAATCAAATTCCATCATCTCCACTCCCACTATATAAACCCCATCAATACATACCTTCCTTGCAACACACTCATAAACTACATCTGTTTTTTGTGTGGTTTTATCCTCTAGAACTTTTATTGAGGAAGATGGGCCTGAAATGTGGGGCTGGCTTTGCATTAGCTACACTTCTCTTGGTGGTGTTGATGATGTCCGTGCCCACCACAGCAAGAAATGTTGGAGGGTCTGGAAACTGGGGCTATGGCTTCAACTACACCAATTGGGCTCAGCGAAACAACAGAATTGTTGTTGGAGGGTCCCAACACTGGCGTTTTGGCTTCAACTATACCAACTGGGCTTTCCAAAACGGCCCCTTCTTCCAAATGACACTTTAGGTAAGTGTTACTGTCCTAGTATGTGATACCTCTTAAATGGGTTGGGCCGGGTACGGTTGTTTAGCAAATTGGATCTGTTCAGGCCGGTCCAGCGTTCATAACAGTATAAACTGAAATATTGGGACAACACTAATGTTCACCTAATAAGATAGGTCCATCAGCATAGTATTCAGGTACTTGGGCCTTGCCTCTGGACCCAATTCTGACCCATCGACACAGTTGGAGTCCTTGGTTTTGGATGGAGGGCCTGCTGCCTCTTTAATGTCTGAATCAGTACATAGAGTGAATGATATAATTAAGGTACCTAGCAAGATAGATGAGACCTTCACTATCCCATGATGGATGGGTATTCACTTCCCATCTTTCCTTGATTTGATTTTCATTATGAGTAGGTTATTTGATGATCATTTTTTGATGTACGCCTTGGCTCTTCGTTTTCAACCACTCATAGAAATACAACCCTAGGAATTCAATGAACATGAAACAAGTAGCCCTAAGTGTTTTGTGTTGACCCTTTCTATCTTTTGGGTTGGGCTTGGGATGGCAATTTTTATCACAATTAATTAATCGTTGGGGTTGTCCTTAACCCTATTCACATTACCCACAATGCTCAATTTGTGATATTAACGTGAATACATCATCGATAATAGCGGATTTCTAAGTTGGTTGGCAACCATGCATGTCACCTTGCAGACCAAGGATCAACCCCTATATATACCACTCTTCCCACTTTGTGGGCTTCTCTTCTATCTCGTGTGGGCTCCTGGGTCCTAGTTCCCTAGGCTGGGGTAAAAAACACATGAATAGATCATCATCATCATCAAAGTTTTGTGAAAATTATATAGGATTAGCTACGTGAATTATGTTTCTTCATTCAATCTATCATGAGCTAACAACTGTTTGTATTTTGCAGTTTTCATGTATGATCCACCCAACGGTACTACTTTCCCTCACAGTGTATACCAGCTCAAGGATTTTAGAAGCTTCAAAACTTGCAACTTGAAGAAAGCGACCTTGGTGGGGAACGTGGTTCAAGGAGGTGGAACTGGGTTTAATTTTGTTCTCAAGGAGAGAAAGCCCTACTACTTTGCATGTGGAGAGCGTGGCGGAGTACACTGCAACATGGGGCTGATGAAGTTCTTTGTCTGGCCTCTAAAACCTCCTTGCAAGGTTTAAAGACGAGCTCTACCTATAGGAGTAGTTGCTGCAGTTACTGATGCAGTTCCTTCTTTTATATCTTCTTCTATAACTAAATAAGCAACAAGTTTTGGGGTGCTAATTTGTTTTGATTTGGTTATTAGAGTTTTGATTTTTGTCTGGGAGGAATATTAGGTTGAGAATAAAGATGTCTGTGTAGCTTGGATTTATCTATAGTACAAGGGGAAATTTATCAAACCATGTGTTTATTTTAATTCCAATATTGAGAGAGTTGCTAAACCTTGGTTAAATTTAATTTGGAATGGGGAAAATCTGAGGGTGGAATTACTTGCTAGAAAGGAAAGCTTAGGGACGAATAATTAGGAAAGTGATATCCCAGTCCACCACTGTTGGATTAGTAGTAAAGCACCTACCATTAATAGGGCAGGTTCAATTCCTGGACAATGAAGAAAAAGCTTGCTAGTGTATGAAAAATAAGAGAAAAAGGTCTTAAAATTGACATGATCGGAAATCTAAAAAAAAACAAAAAACTTGCTAAACAGCCTAAAGCACTCAAACATCTATTTGAATCTATTTTAAGTTAAATAGATGCAAAAGTAGACAAAACAACGCCTAATTGAATTCAAAGTCCTCTAGAGACACATTCCATTTAGATCCCGAGTAGAAAATTTGATTCGGGAACTATCATTGATAAAGTTGACATCCAATACCAGCCTTTGGCATGAACTAATCTAAGTTGATCTTACCTGCATGAGATTTCCTACTAGGGATCTAAATGGAATGGGTCTCTACAAATTTCAACTAAGTTGTGCACTTGAAGGTTGACAACAAGGGTTGCTCAGTTGACTAGCAACCCTGATCATCACCTGTTACCTAGGATTTGACCCCTAGGTATGTCACTCTTTCCACATCACGGGCTTCTCTTCCTACTTGTGTAGGCTATTGTTATCACTACGTGGGATTCCTTCTATAAAAGAAATTCCTTAATTGTCACTCTCTAAAAAGACCTTGAAATTTTAGAATTTCAACCGATCAAAGAAAAAAAAAACTTCAGATCGAATCACTGCAGCTAGCTTCTGAGATTCTGTATGTCAAATGGATACGTAATCTGGAGAATTAAAGAAGGTCTGACTACCGTTTGGAATTTTCATATATTGCGAATTCCAGAAGTTTCACTTTCTATTAATTAACAACCATGAAGGCTGTTTATGAAACACACCCCAACACTCTTTTTAATGTCTCCCTCCTCAAGCGAAAAGTCAATTCAAAATGTGTTTTCTATGAAGATGATCGTTGGGGACAAAGGGAGCCAATTTCCTGTTTTGATATAGTAATCAGAAGTATGTAACTCTACGGCATTTCCATGAGGAACATGTGACACTAGCTATAATTAATGTAATGAAAACCATTGAGATTTGAATTACTATTAAGTGAAAAAGTATAGGGGATTTGACATTTCAATGCCCTTTAAACACTGAATCCCTAATTTCATGATTAAACGTCTCTAAATATCACCGTCGTTTGACTCTGGTACACTCTTTTTTTTTAACATTTTTAAAAACCCATGATATCATGGGATCCAGATAGCTTTTCAACTTTTAACATTTGAATCCCATGATATTATGGATTTTTAAACTCCCATGATTTCATGGGATCTAGAGCAAAAAAGTGGAAAAAAAAAGTGTACCAAAGTCAAACGACTATAGTGACATTTACAGAATTTTATTTATGAAATTAAGAATTAAGTGTTTAAGGGGCATTGAAATGTAAAATCCCCAAAAGTATATTATTGTTCCGATGACCTTTGACATAGATAAGAATGTGAAATATACTTGTGTGTGATGTCATTATTGTTTTATAAGCCTTGAAGTATATAAAAAGATAATAACTCTTTGTATCTATATCTAGCTAACCAATTATGTGATCCGTTTTATAAAACATTGTTGCCATACAATACAAGTTACTTTGATTGTGATATGGCCAGCCCCACTCATCCACAAGTCCAAACGATTGTCTTGGCAGTACCGGTACAAAATTTAACCCAATATGGGTGGGGTCCACCATCAGATTTATCAGGTGTAAATGCACAGCTAACCCTATGTTATCCACCACCCACATCATATTAGCAAGTGGACAATGAATTTAGCCATTGGTCTTTATGTATGGTGTCTTTCCATAAAAAACTCTTTAAAAAAGAAGATTAAAGAAAAAGACTTACCCATGTTTTAGTCATGCTCCCATGAGCAAGAAATCAATCAACAGGATGAGATTGTTGTTGACTGAATATAGACTTCATGCCTATCTATAAATACTGTTGTTTCCAGGGCCATCTCCATATATAAGACTAAAAAAATCCATCATTCTCTTTGCTCAATTAACTCATAAAACTACAGTCTCTTAATTTAGTTAGCCGTGGCGATCAATGGCCGATCAATTGTCAATCCTTCTCTATCTCTTGGAAATATGATCACAGTGCTTAGCATTGATGAAGGAGGCTTGTATTGAGGAGTGGACTCCAATCAAAGGAGAATATTGAAAAGTACTTCCTTTACAACCAAGATTTCATGAAAAGTTACAAGATATACTCACAGCTCCTTTACCTCAGTCTGTATCTCAACCTAGGGACTGTAGTTGTTCTTTCACAGAATCCACTAACACGACTTTCACCGTGCACCGTTCTCTTTACTTGATCTCCTCGCATCTTGCCAACCAAGATGATCAATCTTCTACAAGGAGTAGAATCAACAAAACCTTCTAGAGCAGCCATTCAGAACAATCTATCAATGGCTCTATAGAAACAAGGAAATCTCTCTTAGGGTATTGTAACCTCAGATCAAGAGAGAGAATTAACCTCTTGTCTTGTGTATTTGGGTTGAGAGAATTACCCAATTTATAGGCCCAAAACTGTGCTTAAGACACTAAAAACAGAGTTCAAAACCAACCGGGACACCTGTGCCATTCTTGCTATAGCGAGACACCTCATTGTCTCGGGCTTGACCTTTTGACAGTCCTAACAGCTGCCTCTACTAACGCCTTGAGATTTTTGTAGGAATGGTTAGCTAAAGAAATTTAATATGGTATCAGAGCCAATTGGTCATGAATTCGAATCCCAGGAGGAACGACTCGGCGCAAAAAAAAAAAAAAAAAAAAAAAAAAAAAACAGTGTGTTGCCAAAATTGCGCCGGCCGGGTTCCATCTAAGGGGGAGTATTGAGGAATGAGCTCCACCTAAGAGGGAATATTGAAAAGTATTTCCGCTATCTCTACTAACGCTTTGAGATTTTGATAGGAATGGTTAGATAAAGAAATTTAATAGTTTGAAAGGAATAATTCCTAGGATGATACTCGCCTTCTTGGAATCCAAACTCCAGGTGATTGAAGACATATTTCATTATAACATTAAAAAAACATTGTGGAAATAAGTTTTTTAAGTTAATAGAGAGCCAAGATTGTTTCCCCCCTTAAATTCCAACTTATTGAGTTTTACTTCTTTTTTACTGGATTCAAAAAGATTGTTTTCGGAAATTTTTTGTTGAAAACTGTTGTGTTTTTTTTTTTTTCGTGTTTTGCAAACTTTGATTTCTTAGAGCTTTTAAGAATTCATGATTAGAATTTGCACTCACCCAGTACTGCTACGATGATACATTCAGGGGGAGTTGAAATTGAGGGGTAGCTATTGATCCTAATTGAAAAGTAACCTGCTGATATCATCATTAGATTTGTCAATTATGGAAAAAAAGGGAGAGAAATGTGACAGATCAAGGGGGAGAACAAGAAGAATAGAGATTGTCAGAAAAAATGCAGATCTATATGCGTTGATTGCCAATTTTTGTGATGATTGTCTATTTTTAAAACTCAATCTATTTTGGGCTTTTTGGTAGATCTATTTGTATTTTCCTAAGGAGTTTTGTCCATGAATTGCCAAAGGAGGAGATTGTTAGGTTTTTTGTTTGTTGGCTAATTCATAGGTTGGATAAAACTCTGGGTCCATTGAGTTGTAATTCTTAGGTTTAAAAAAGGACTATGAAGATAGAAGACTGGAAGGATTCAAAGAAGAAGTCTGGCATAATTAGAAGTGTGTTAAAGGGAAAGACAAAAGGCTGAAAGGAATAAAAGAGTTGATTTTTCGGATCATGTTTAAAGGCCCGCTCGAGCGCCCCTTTGCCTGCTCGAGCGATTGTAGTCAGAAGTAGCCAAGGCGCCAGACAGAATGTTAGCCCGCTCAAGCGCGCCATAACCCGCTCGAGCACGCCATAACCCGCTCGAGCAGACGATATGACCGAGTCCTATGAAAATTATAAGTGTGTTTCTAATTGTGCTCAAACTGCTTATTTTAATCCTAATCAGTTTAGGCAACCTTAAACACATCCTAAAGACTACTTAAAGGACTCATGTGCTACCATTATGGAGTTCCTTACCTTTCAAAGTTCTGAGTTAGAGATCATTATTGAGAGAATTCCTCTATAGATTTATTTGTAGAGTTGTGCTGCTAAGAATATCTAGAGAGCCAGTTTATTCTACTTCCTTAGTATAACATCTTCTTGCGTAGAAGATTTGAAGAGTCAAGTGCAAGATTGAGTCTGTTGCAACCAATGGTGTGAAGTTGTCGAAACGTTAAGCGACACAAGGTAACTACAGTCCTTAGATAGGGGATATATGGGGAGGGATCTGAGTTTCTCGAAATTGCGAGATTCATAGTGCTTGATTGTTGATTTAGTTCGGATCTGTGTTTTTCCACCCGGTTAGCGTGTACCACGCTAAACCTGGTGTCCTTGTGGTGTGTGCCTTTTTTAGTTTATTTTCCATTGTAGAGTTATTTATTTTTGCACACTATTGGGCTGTTTTGTTGGTTTGACCAATCTAGAGATCTTATACCCGATCCTTCAAAATCTAATGCTGATAAGATCAAACAAAATAGCCAACTGAGCTTAGTTTATGGCTCATGCTAATGGCTGGATGAATGCTATAACTCATGGCTCATGCCAATGCCCTAGATGAATGCAATAGTTCATGGCTCATGCCAATGCCCTAGATGAATGCTATAAGATAAAAGATGTAGCATCTGCTAGGTATCATCTGTATATCCTCTTGAAGGTTGAATCACCTCGAAAAGACCCATATAGTTTCATTGTAGAAGACTCTAATAGATAGATACCTTTAATAGAATCCCAGGGTTCAAAACCCCTGCTTGTTAATATCACACATAAGTCGATGACAATAAGGATGTGTTGTCTTCTTTCTTTTCCCTAGATCCAACCTTAATGCGGATGAAATGATCCAGGTTGCAAAGAAATTCCAGCAAGGTTTCACCTTAAGAAAATTGTCTAAAGTTGTCTTATTCTTAAAAAAAAAAGAGGTTCAAATTGGTTAGGGACATTTGTGGTGTGCTGTTGTACGTGAATTTAAGTACTTTATAAAAAATTAAAAAATATAAACAATAACAACAATATAAAGAAAATTATCTAAAAAAAACAGTCTATATACACCCTGCCATTGCACCAGGAATCGAAAAATTAATCGATTGATTGAATTTCCGACAGTAGATGGCCAAAATCTAGCCAATCAATGTGATATTTTGTGCATGCACAATTTCACACCACATTATTGACAGAAAGAATCAAATGGTCCTATTATTTTTATAGAAAGAATTTTAAAACAGCGTACTATAAGCGATCAATCTAATGGTGGAACCTATTTTGATTCAAGTGAAATTATTTTAGAATTTAGCGGGTCTAAGTCACGATTAATTTAGAAGGATGGTTACTATACTAATAGCAAGAATTTGAAGAACTCTTGCATGGAATTTTCAAAACCATCGAGATCCCGGTGGTAAACCCTGCCGTTGAGATTCTTTAAATGTTGACCTCTAAAAACAAATTGGAATTTTAGAATTTCTCTCATTTCTTGGGTAGCATTAGCCACTTTACTCTAGCTAGCTTTCGAAACTCTTATTTATCAAATGGATAATCTAGGGAAATGGAGATGCCCGAGTGGAAAGGGGCATCGCACGAACTCTAGGGGCCGATCCTTGGGTGGGTGGTAGTTTCACAAGTTTTGTACCACTGTCCCTAATTAGCAAAAATAAATAAATAAATAAATATATTTTAAACAACAGACAATAATATCCTTCTCACATATGGAAACAATCTATATTGATTAAATTATTAGGTTCTTCATTTGAATTTATATCCTATATTGCATATCTCTACGATAAGTTTATTAAATAGCTGAAAATCTTTCTAATTAAAGATAAGTTTCGTAAGTAAATTGAGATTATCTCCATCAAGGAGAGGAAACATATCTAACAAAAATTTATACAAAGGGGCCAATGCACTAATAGTCTAGTGACATAGGCATAGCACAACAGGGTGGACGGCTTGTGGTCTATCCCCCACCATCACGGTTGCTGTTACTTTCCTGTGCCAGTGACGCACATAGCAAAGAAAAAGTTATATAAAAGGGGGCTGACACACTTATGGTTGAGTGGTGTTGGCGTCTACATATTGATGTGAATTTAAATTTAATCTTTTAATACTGAAAGTGCACAGTTGTCTTTTTGAGACAATGGCAAGTACAAGTCGAATCCCACAAGGAATACTACTAAGTTAAAATTCAAAATATGATTTTTTTATCAAATATTAATAAGTAATTGAGATCCAAGAAAAGAAACTAGAAAAAATTCAGAAACACAAACTAATCAAATATATAAAACAGATCAGAACATCCAAAATCTACTAAGCAAGATAATTAATCCATCCATGCAATTATTCTACTATTTGTCCCAAAAATAACTCAGATCAGAAACAAATTGATGTTTTGGATTCGGAGGATTTGTCTTTCGCAAAAATTAATTTTTAATAAAAAGAATAAGGTCACAACCTAAGACCTCCTTCACCTCATAAAAGAATGAAAAATCATAAGCATTACTCATCAAATTAAGCATAAATTATCAAAAGATCTCAGCCCTAAGCATAATCTATCAAAATAAGTATAAATCATCACACTATTTTCATTAGAAATCAAAACAGAGGCTGCCTAAGGCATGAAGACAGATCTATTATTCGAATAGAGCATGCATTTTGAAAGAGACAAGAAAGTAATAGAAAAATCACATACATTAAATTAAAAATCTATTTAGTTTCATCTGTGTGCTCCAATCCAGAAATCTAGCCAGCCATTGAAAAGAATTCCATAAGTAATTTCATTGATAGCATCTCCTTGTACAATGGTCTCTCTAAATCTCTCTTCTAAAATTTCTAATTTCTGGAACAGGGCTCCAGAATACCCAATAACTCTGAAATTTTATTAATTAAGGAAAGAAGAAAACGAGGAGAGAGAGAGAGAGTAATTAGGGAAGTCTAAGGGAAGGGAGTTGTCTCCCGTATGCTACCTTTTGGCTCCTTTTATATCTCCGGTTATCTATCAGATACATTGAATCGAGACACCTTTTCTGTAGATTTGATTTTTCTTCATTGATAAGATATATCTCTCATCCTTTTTGAATTTGAATGAGGTAGAAGCTTCTGGAAACTTCTTGGTGGCTTGGCTAATCTTCAAATTGGGTCCCATAAGGAATGTGTAGCAATTGATTATCAACGGTTTTGATTTAATTGCAATCCAGTCTAAAAATGAACATGAAAATCTCCAGGCCCATAACTTTGTCAATATAGCTCCGATTTGCACATTCTTGGGCTCCACGGATATTTACTCTGAATAAGCTTTCCAACAGTAGGTAAATTGCATCGATCCGACGGTCGGATTGAAAGTTGTTGCCATTTGAAGATAAGTTATCGTGAGAAAAACAGGATTAACTTTAAAATTTTGATTTGCAATGGAACCTATCTCTACACAGCTTTCATTTTTTAAAGGACCTCAGATGTGGATGATTCAAATTTCTTCTTCTTTTGTTCCAATCAGAATTTGTACTCTTTGAGTTATCCATTAATAATTTCAAATTTGCAACTACTGTGGACCCTGCCATGTGGGACATTTCATCTGCTTGAACAGTGGGCCCTATGAGAAGTCTTCTACTGTATTTATGATTCTTCAACTGACATTATGAGTGAACCCCTCCTTTAATTAATTTGCATATGGATTGTGTCTGGGGTCCACATGGTGAATTCTTCAATTTACTTCAATTCAGCAATGTAGGGTCCAGGATGACAATGTGTGCTTGAAAGTGGTTCCGTGACAGAGGCCTGCAATTCTCATTTTCTACACATTCTAATTCAACACATCAAATACTGAAGAGCCCATATTGAGGCGGAACCCACCCGGACAGAGTTCTACTCCAACTGGGACTCTTCGGAGAAAATTTGCAAAATATTCTAAGTTAATGCAGAAAAAGTATGAAAAGTATGAAAATTCAGGTTCATAGGTGAAAATGCATGAAATGATGAAATTATATGAATAATGATGCAATTTACCTAATTAAATTACTAATTTATTCTAAAATAATACGTAAATGTGCAAATTCATGAACTCAACACATATCATACATATGCCTAGGGATCAACCTGGATATTTAGATTGAAAGTATCACTCATAGTCAGTAAGCCAATCGAATAGTGAGGGAGATATGATATTCTTTTTTGTGTGCATGACCCGTTGACTAGTGTCTGGAAAGAGTGAAAAAGAGAGAAAATGGATTAGAAACTGAGGAAACCATTCTTGTCGGTCGGAACTATCGATCTTCTAGGTCTACATCAGGTCGGTGTCCATCCAAACCCTTGGATCATGAAGAGAAGACTTTTGCTTGATCCTAGAGATCATTTCAACTTTTCCTTTCGTGGGAGTGGATCTTATATCCCGGGACAAAGTTTTTGCTGTGTCTGTTTTCTGCCCTCCTCAAGAGGGAAGTCAATTCAAAATTGTCTTTTCAATGCAGATAATTGATTGGGACAAAGGTGGAGCCAATATCGTCTCTTTCCCAGAATTCTTACATTACCAACCATGAGTATGACCTCCATGATCAGACACTGTATCTACACTACTGCTCAAGAGCCTGCCCACTTCACAGCAAGTAGCGCGAGGAAAGAAATTTCTGAGAAAGCATTTATAGTTACTGGTAATTAGTCTAGTTCAAATGGGTCAGTCTCCTGGAACCTGGAATGAATACATATCATGTGCTTCATTATTCAAATTCAACTGAAAGCAGGCAGGAATCTTTGACCTTCGCATTCCTGACTAAATCCCATGAAAAGTTGGATTCCCCATAAACCCATGTTTTACATTACTTTATGAGCAGAAGGACCATGCAGCAACATGCTACAGCGCCTCCCACTTTTGGAAAATTCAAACTGCCCCAGGACCCATTGTTTACTTTGTATCTGAATATTCAAAATCTATGTCAGTTGGTCAACTGATGGATTTATCACTAGATTTCATATATATATATATATATATATAGGGGAAGTTTGAAGTGCATCTATCCCTCACCATAGGGTGAGGGACACTTCCATAAATGGGATTTTCAAGTACAAAAAGTAAGTTTTCAAGTACATAGATGAGGTACACTCATTTGTCTTTATATGCAAAAAGGAAAAGTGTCCCTCACCCTATGGTGAGGGATGGATGCACATGAACATTTCCCATATATATATATATATATATATAAGAGACTCCTTTCATTTCTGCCCATTAAAAAGAAAAAAGTAAAGAAAGTTAATCACAGATTGCAAATTTAGTTAATCCAGCGGTGTCTATCTCGCTAATTTGAATAATAATCTAATATTTGATCACTACAATGGTATTAGGGCTAACAAGAGGTTTAGATTTTCCAAAAGGTGGGCTCCACCCATAATTTTGACATGGGTATATGTAGCCATGCGTCTATATATTATCCACAACCAAAAAAGAATGAAAGAAAGAAAAAGAAAAAGGATTATTTCACTCTATTATTTAAGAGACTTCTTTGATATGACCACTCAACTTAGGATGATATATATATTGTCTACTTTGGCTTACATGTATGTGAGAGGTGCCATTAAAACCTTTCATGTCGAGTTTAGACAAGGTTTAATTTATAAGCCCAAGTCAGGACTGAAATATTTCGGATGTGGGACTTGTGGAGATTCCCCGAATAGCACCACGCTCCGCCCTATCTACTAGGGTCCTGCCGTGGCTGAGTTTTCACACTTCATCCATATGAAAAATTGGAAAAAAGGATTTGCATTTTTCCTTTATTCAAAAGTGGAGGGATGCTGCTGCTGCTTCTGTTTTTTTCTTTTCTTTTCTTTTTGTTGGAATAGATATTCAACAATCGGATTCTTCACACCTAAACCCTGTACTTGACATTATCTCGAGTTTAAAACTAGCCAGGGCATTAGGCATTAGATTCACTACAAAATGTTAGGGCATTTTACTCGAGGTGTCCACCCAAAACATGACAATGAATGAGAGTACGTAGTCGACCGACTAGATTTAATTTTTGTCTTTTATAGAACCTCTTTGTTCCATGCTACAGTCAAACGGTCAAATGAGCAGTGAGATAAAATGGGAGTCCGAATTCTCTCATCACTGCCATAACTAATTAGTGAATCCAGTTTAAAAGTTTAATCTGGTTAAATTACTGTTCCACATTATTCTAATATCATTAAGGAGATGACTCTAATGATGATAGGCATAGTTTTGATTGAACTAAAATTTACTTCAATCAAATCACGAAGCATTGAATTTAGTGAGGGCCTCAATTAATTCCTTTTTGTAATATTAGTATTGGTAACTTGACATAAACTTCCATTGTCAAAGTTGTAAAAGCAAGCACCTTTCACTGCATTACAAATTTTTTGTCGGGGCTAGGAGAATATCTAATCCAGAGTTCTTCTTCCCTCACACAAGGCCCCTCCGGTCCCCCACCGGAGGTCCCCGGCTTTAAAAAAAGCAGCAGCAGAAGAAGACGATGACGACCACGACGAATTATTAATGACATGAAAAGCACATGACAGAATCAAGGTCTGCATTTTCCATATGCCATGTTTACGTGTGCCATTTGACTCCTCAGTAGTATTTACTTTTGTTTCTTCTATTTATCCATTGGTTGCAAAGGCAACACCCTAACTAATTTTATTTGTTTTTAAACGCATCCACATCTGCACTTATTGACACATTGTTTTGATATTGTAATCGAAGTTAGACATATATGCAACTCCACGGCATTAACATCACACCATTTGTCATTCAATCAAAACAATTGAAATTTAGAATACTATTAAGCAAAACGTATATTATGCTCGTATGACTTTTAGTTAGAAGTGGCAATCGGGTCGAGTTGTGCTAAATGGATTGGACCCATTTATTAAATGGGTTATACAAGTCTAACCCGCATTCGACCCGTATTAGACAGGTCGGAAACCCCTAGCCCGCACCCACTATGGATTAACCCGACCCAGCCCCACTTAAATCCGCATAACCACTGCAGGTTATAAAGGTCAGGTCGACCTGCATAACCTACATCCATCAAGTGAATCAATCGACTCAAGCATGGTTTCATGCCTGACCAAAACTGACTTTTAAACTCAAATTTGGTCTAATCGCATTTCAACAATCATTTGATGAGCATTACATTGTTTTCCATTAATAAAAATGGTGGGCTTGAATTGGTTAATGTCCATTCATGTTTTTTTAGCCTATGCATTAAAACAATTAAATTCAATTTTAACTTAAATAAGCGGGTTCTGGGGGTCAATCGGATCAACCCTAACCCGACCCTCTTAATTGCAGGTCATGAATACTTGACCCGTGATCGACCCGCCTATTAAACAGGTCGGGTTAAGCGGGTAATACATGGGTCGGATCATATTTTGCCACCTCTACTTTTGACATAGATAAGACTCTGAAGTAGCACCTGTATGTGATGTTATTCATCGTTTTGTATAGCCTTGAAATATATACAAGGACAATATCCTCTTTGTATTCTATATCTAGCTAACCAATAATCATGTAATCAGTTTTATAAAAACAATGTAGCCATATAATATACAAGTAACTTTGATTGTGATAAGGTAGCCTTATCCAAAAGTCCAATATGGATGGGGCCCACCATCAGATTCATCAGCAGGTGTAAAATACGCTCCTAGACCATCTTCATCCACCCACATATATTTTAGAAAGTGAACAATGCATTTAGCCATTTGTCTTCATCTTTCCCACGTAAATTAAACAAAGGAAGATTCAAGGAAAAAAAAAAAACTTAACCATGTTTTAGTCATGCTCCATACCCATGTTTGAGTCATGCTCCCATGAACAGGAAATCAACCAACACGATGAAATCATTGTCGAGGACTGTACACAGATTTGATGCCTATAAATACTAGTGATCCCAGGTCCATCTCCATCTGTAAAAGATTCAAAAATCCTTCATTCTCTTTGCACAAATAGCACATAAAACTCTTGCCTTTTAAGTTAGCAATGGCGATCAATGACCGGTCAACCATTAAACCTTCTCCATCTCTTGGAAATATGATCACGGTGCTAAGCATCGATGGAGGAGGTTTGAGAGGAATAATACCTGGGACGCTGCTCGCCTTCTTGGAATCCAAGCTCCAGGTGATTGAAGCTATATAGCACTATAGCCTTAGTGAAGATGGTAGAAGGAGATTTTCAGAAGTTAACATAGAGCAGATATTATTTTGTCCCATAACTTCCATCTTATCGATTTTTTTCTTTTTTAATTGATTGAAAAATCTATTTTTCAGAATGTTTAATGTTTGAAAACTGCTGGTTTTTTATGCGAACTTTGATTTTATGGGTGTTTTAAGAATAACCCAATAAAGCTGTTATCGGTTGGGGACTTCCATCTTATCTATTACTTGTTTTGGAGAGAGAGAGAGAGAGAGAGAGAGAGAGTTGTGTTATGAAACAGTATCAAAAGTTTTTTTGTTTGACATATGACAGACTGTTTGTTTTCTGTAAAGGTTTTTGTTACAAGAATGTTTTAGTTAATGTTGTGGAGACCCTAACAACAACAATCAATCTAAGTTTAACATGATTGTAATTTTTGGGTTTCCATAGGAGCTTGATGGGAAGGATGTAAGGATCGCTGATTACTTCGACGTCATTGCTGGAACGAGCACAGGCGGGCTAGTGACCACCATGCTTACGGCTCCTGATGCGAACAATCGCCCCATATTTGCAGCTAAAGACATCACTGAATTTTACTTAGAGAATGGCCCCAAGATTTTTCCTCAAAAGAGGTAAATAGCTAATAAGTTCAAAGTCGCCAGGATATTAGTATCATCCCAAATCAACGTTCTCCAATATTGTCCACTCACCTATTAACTTTGTGCAGTGCTGGATTTTTGAGTTCAATCAATGGCTTGTTAGGCGCAATCACCGGGCCAAAATACGATGGTAAATACTTGCATTCAAAAATTCAACAACTGCTCGGCGATCTGAGGATGAAAGACACCTTGACAGACATCCTAATTCCGACTTTCGACATCAAACTTCTTCAACCAACCCTCTTCTCCACCTATGAAGTACTCATTTTAGTCCTTTCATTGCCTTACTGTATAAATTCATTGCCTTCTGTAGTCAGATACGTATCTAAGCTTCTTTTCTATGTCCTAAATGTATGTACAGGCGAGATACAATGCTTCAAAAGACGCCCGTTTATCAGATGTGTGCATTAGTACTTCAGCAGCTCCAACTTATCTTCCAGCTCATTACTTTGAAACTGAAGACTCAAAAGGCAATGTTAGGAGCTTCAATCTCGTGGATGGTGGAGTTGCTGCAAACAACCCTGTAAGTTGCTTGGATGGACCCTCTTAACTCCTGTTGTGTGATTGATGTACCACTCCCTCTACTTGAATTTTGATTGTTCTAATGTGATTTTGCAGACTTTGTTGGCAATGAGCCATATCACCAAGCAGATTCATGTGAAGAACAAGGATTTCTCTTTGATTGAAGCAGTAGACAGTCGGAAATTTCTTGTAATCTCTTTAGGCACAGGGTCTGCGAAGCAAGAGAATAAATTCAATGCTCAAAAGGCCTCCAAATGGGGCGTTCTTGGATGGTTGTACAATGGGGGCGCCACGCCTTTGATCGACTGTTTTAGCCAAGGAAGTGGGGACATTGTAGACTTCCATGCTTCTGTTCTATTTCAAGCACTCCATTCTGAGAAAAATTACCTTCGCATACAGGTATATTATTTAGGACTTAATACTCGGTGATCCTTTGTTGTTGAAAAAATCACTCAATGATTCTAATCATGGGATAGATTTTGAAGTTCAATCCATGGTTTACACGAGGCTATTCACCTCATTAGTATGTGGTGACAGTTCTCACCTGGCTGTCCAGGGTTCGAACCCTAGGTATGCCGTCTTTTTCCACTTTTGTGGGCTTTTTTCCTGCTTGTGCAAGCTGTCTTCATATGTGTGTGGGGCTCTCTCTTGGGTCCCAGGCCCCTTGACTGGGTTTCCAAAAGAAAAGAAAAAATCTATGGGTTTACACATTTCTGATGATTATCAGATTTGGATGAGTGTTAGATGATTGGTTTGTGAGGGGTATCGATTGATGATAATAGGGTTGGTCACTTTATTATCTAGAATAGCTGGTCATCCTTGAAAAGCTTTGTTGCCAAATTCAAACGTCTCAGGCAAGATGGAATAAGGAAAATTCATGTCTCCTTTCTGAAATGCCATGTAGAGAGGTAAAATCTCTAACATTCTAGGGATTCTATTGTCATTCCTCAGACTCCCCTTTCTGAAAAAACTTTCTGTGCTCAGCCTTCCTGGAAACCCTACCTGATATTGACAACGAGGATTTTCCACTCTAGATTCCCCTATTTTTCACAGTATTGTTAATTTCAATTTTCGGGTCCCTTGACAAAATGGGCTTCATATATTATTATGCTTGCACCTAATTCCTTGTTCTATTAATGAGCCAAACAACTATCACTATATCTGAGGATATATGGTGGAATGCAACGACGCATGACTAACTCCTTCACTAATGAACAGGATGACACTTTGGTTGGGAACACTTCATCAGTTGACATTTCGACAAGAGAGAACTTGCTCGATCTGGTGGAGATTGGGAAGAAGCTTTTGCAGAAGCCGGTGTCGCGGGTGAATTTAGATACAGGTGTGACCCAGGAGGTTAAAGGAGAAGGAACCAATGAAGATGCTCTTGCTCATTTTGCCAAACTTCTCTCTGATGAGAGGAGGCTTAGGCTCTCCAAGTTACAATTCCATTGACAACTTTTGTAGTTGTGGCCCGTCTAAAATAAGATTTGCTAGTTGTAATGTCTTCCTCTAATACTTTTCTATTCTATCAATTTGTTGTATGATCAAATTTCGTAACAAATATAAAAAAAAAAATGGATTTGAATTATTGCAAACTGTAGTTCTGTATGTGGAAAGCAATGGGATTTTTTTTATAAGCTAAATTTCCTGATTCATCCAGTCAGCTCCAATTGTTGAATTCATATGGTTGGTTACATATAAATGATTGATTTATCATTCCTCTTTTTTGTTGTTGTTTGTTGTTGTTGTTGACATCATTCAATAAATAAGATTCTGTACAAGATGACAGAACTTCACCCAGCTCAAAACCATCCTACAAAAGAAAAATGGGTCACTGAAGAATGAATCATGATATTGCTGTTACACGACTGAGTGAAGTGGTTTTTTTGGTAAAAGTCTGAGTCAAGTAGATATTGTTGCAGCAGCATAACCATCAGAACTGGGTCAAGTTGCTGAGTGTCCGTGTCTTAAATTCAAAGAGGGTGAGCTGTCAAGAGAGCATAAGTTTATTGCCTCTAACAAATTATATTCTCATCATTATTGGCAATAATCTATATTGATTTAATTATTAAAATTTTCATTTGAATTTATATTCTATAATATTGTCTCTAAGATACGATTATTAAGCAGCTGAAAATCTTTCTAACTAAAGATAAGTTTCCTAAGTAAATTGAGATCACTCCATCAAGGAGAGGAAACAAATCTAACAAAAGCTTAAATGAAGGGGCCAATGCACTAATAGTTTAGTGGTACTAGCAGGGGTGGACCTAGAAAATGGAACTAGGGAGGGCCAAATGAAAATTATTAAAAGAAAATTTTAATAATTTAGGGGTCAAAATAAAAAATTACAAAAAATTTAGTGGTAAAAAATAAAATTTTGAAAACTTAAGGTGAACCATGGCCCCCGTAGGCCTACATGTAGGTCTGCCCCTGGGTACAGGCATAGCAAAACAGGCTTAGGGTCTATCCCCACTATTGCAGTTGCCGTTTAGACTCCCATGCCAGTGAGGAATATAGCAAAGAAAAAGTTGTATAAAAGGGACCGACACACTCATTAGGGTTGAGTGGTGTTGGTGCCTCAATATCACACATTGGTCTTTAGTTTGACACCATCACTCCTCGCCACTAGGCCATTCTAGCACGCTCGTGCAGAGAGAGAGAGAGAAGCCAGTGGCGGACCTAGAATTTTTGTTTGAATGGGCAGACCTTAGTCAATTGAAAATGTCAAATATTTGAATTTTATAACATACCCATGTTTCTAAATTCTTTAGAGAACCTTAAAGAAAACGAGAAGATTACTCATCCTCAACTACAGTAGAAAATATCGCACACAAGAAAAAAAGATTTAAAAATTAGGATTTCTTGTATCAATTACAGGAAAATTCAAAACACTCCAAAGAATAACGAAAGCCCACTTTTTCTCCAATCACAAAAATGTAATTTTACCTTTTTGAAGGGTATTAGGTTTTTTGACTTTGCATCTTCAAGGGTGGGGCGGGATTGATTTTGAAGGTGGGGTGTGGACCGGATGGCCAATAGCCCATCATAATTTGGGTCCGCCCGAGAGAGAGAGAGAGAGAGAGGAGAGAGAGATGGGGTTCTTTTTTTATACGCATCATGACTTGTTGACTTGTGTGAGTGAAAGAGAAAAAAAGAGAAGAAGAATGATTAGAAACCGAGTAAACCATTTTTGGTCAATCGAAACCATCAATCTTCTAGTGTCCATCCAATCCCTTGGTTCATGTGGAAGACTGTTGCGACCTAGGGGAGAAGTTTTTAATGGGTCCAGCCCCCTTAGCTGCGTTAAAAAAACACAATACATGAAGGCTGTTTATGTGTTCTCCCCTACTCAAAAGGTAGGGAAGTCAATTCAAAATTGTGTTTCCAGTGCAGATAATAGGTTGGGACAAAGGGAGCCAATTTTGTCTCTTTCCCAGAATTCTTACATTGCCAAAAACGTTCACATGGGTCAGTCTTCTGGAATGAATACATTTCATGTGCTTCATAATTCAGAGTCCACTGAAAGCAGGCAGGAATCACTGACCTTGTCATTCTGCCTAAATTCCATGAGAAGTTGACACTTCAATTACCCCATAAGCCCATGTTTTACATTACTTTTATGTCTAACTGCGCGTCTAATATGCTCCACCAAAAAAGAAAGGAAAAAAAAAAAACAAAAAAATCTGATCAGTCCATTTTTGAAGGGCTTCATCCATATCAAAATCTGCAAATAAGGATCTGCATATTTTTCCATTAAAAAGTGGCGGTGATGCTGCTGCTTTTCTTTTCTTTTCTTTTCCTTTTTTTTTTTTCTTTTCTTTTCTTTTTAGTGAAAATGAAATTCCTGTTATTGTTTGGAACACCCCTTTCTTCTTATATCATTTTCAAACGGAGAGTCACGGCTTGTTTCTTTGTTGGAATTCCAAAACTTCCTGTATGGGGAATTCTTGAATTCCCAAACAAAGTGGAATTCCTGGATGCCTCTTTGAGCTTGAGCATCTAAGAATTCCACCAAAATATATAAGAAGTGGAATTCCTGGATTCCCAAATGTTAAAAGAGATTTTTCATTTGGCTAAATACCAGAAATGCTAGTAAAAAAATATGGAATTCAGAAATTTCAAGGGATGGCCTGTCACATTATGTCCATGAATTCGTGGACATTGTGAATTCCTAGCAGAAATTCCATTAAAGAAACATGGCGTAAATCCGATTCCTCGCATACACCTAAACCACTAAACCGTGGACTTGAGATTATCTTTAATTTGAAACTTCACTGGGCATTATGCATTAGATTCACTACATAATGTTGAGGCATTTTTCTCGAGGCTCCCACCTAGGACATGAAGACAAGGAATGAGAGTATATGGACTAGATTTGATTTTTGCTTTTATATATAGAACCTCTTTTTTTCCATGCTACTTTCAAATGGTCAACTGTGCAGTGAGATAAAATGGGATTCCGAATTCTTTCTCATCACTGTAACAACTAATTATAGTGAATCCAGCTTCAAAGTTTAATATAATTAAATTATTAATCTACCTTCTTCTATCATTAAAAAAAGGGAAAAAAGAAGATGATAGGCATAGTTTTGATTGTACCGAAATTTTACTTCCTAATAAAAGCAAAGAGCATGAATTTCAGTGAGGGCCTTAGTGAATTAATTCCATTTTTTTTTTCTTTTTTCTTTTTTCCACTTAAGCCACATTTTTTTTTTTTTTTGGGTAAAAAGCCCATTTGTCAAAGTTGCTAAAATGAGCACCTTCCACTTTATTATGAGTTCCTTGTCAGGGTACAGAGAATATCCACACCCAAGGTCTTCTTCCCTCACCTGATGTCACGACCCGGGTCCAAAATCTGGTAACCCCGAGCCGTGAGCTCATACTTACTCCCATAAACTCTGAATTAACCGAAGTTAAAACGAAATCCACAAGGGATAACATTCTCAATATACCTGTCAAATAAAAAAAATTTGCAGAGACATTTATGTTTGACAATATCAATTCATGATTTACATGTATACAAAATAAAGTCCTTATACATGTATACATTTCCAACATTTACTTATTAAATACTGCATTTACAAAACACAATGCAGATGACAGTTAATACATTTCCAAATGAATATATAAATAGTTTCTTATAACATTTCTCAAAAAGTTTCAATTCCTTATCGCACTCGGATACCCATCTCAAATGGTATCCCGACCATTCCATTCATTTAGTCTTCCTGGAGGAACCGGAGCGGTCTCCTCCGTTGCCGCTGGGGGCGCTGCATGACCGGCAAGGGCAATTGAGCCTGTAATTCCATCAATAACACTAATGAACACGACGGTCCAACAATGTATAAACAAAACTCGTAATAGCACATGTTAATGCATATACTGAACTCATTCAATCTATTCAATATCAATTCCAATTCTAGATAATTCTAGATAATTCCGACAATGACAATAGGCGAATATAAGAAGTCAATTAATAGACATGTACAAGATGGTCACTACCATAGCTTTCATTCATTTCATTTCATTCATTTACCATCTTCCTTCAGAGTAAGGATTCATTTTATTTACCATCTTCCCTCAAAGGAATGATTCATTTTCCAATTGGAATGCATCAATCAATACCCATAGATATGATCGGAATTGTGGGACTTACTAGTGTCCTGGCCAAGGACTTACTAGTGTCCAACTAGCATCACCACAGAGCTCCAGGACACCCCAAAACCATCTACTGCAGTAGGATTAGTTATTTGTTTCATTTATTAATTCATTGAACTCAGTTAGAGTTCTAATACAATACCTAGATAGTGCCAGACTCAAGAGTCAATACTTTGTCAATAAGCAATCAATTTCTGGATTCAATTCTATTCAATAATTCATTTCATAACAAAGGAAGGGGATAACAATAATATCAATTTAGTTATATTGAAACACTATGATACGGAATACGATACAATGAGAGAATTTACTAATCATTTATGGTTATACTGAATTCTATCTCATATCTAAACAACCATTTGGGTGTAACCATTGGTTTCCAAATGCATGTGTTATTCTCGATGAGTATCACATTTATATAATTAATATGTGCATTATTATAGTCCCCGTAATTATCACCCATAGATGCTTAGTCTTAAAACTAATTCAAGGAGTACTTATGCCCACAAGAAGTAATCCTAATCCATGTAAAAATCCAAAATCCAAAATCCATCACACAATTAATGTCTTGACCAGTATCAGATTCGCTTGCCTTAGCGGTTACCTGGCGGTTAGCCGAAATTTGGCTGGCGGCTAGCCGAACCGGGTTTGGTTAGCTTTTCAGAAGCTTGTCTTCTGATACAAATTCTGACCCAATTTCAGTCAATGTTGCGGTTAACTGGCGGCTAACTGAAATTTCAATTTCAGCTAACCGAAATACAGGGGTCAGCTCACGGTCAGCTTTCCAGAGACTGACTATTTTGTGGATTTATGGCGGTTAGCCCTACGGCTGGTCGACTTGCACATAGAAATCCATTTTTGAGCTTCAGAACTTCTGAAATATAACTTGGAATTTGAGTCTCTCGAACTCAAATTACCACAACAATAACAAAAATAAAAAGAAATGTATATACTTCCCTCTCTTGAAGTTTAATGACAAAAGCCCATTTTGTTTAGCTTGCTTTTGAGATGAAAATCCCCAATCTCAAACCCTAATTCCATAAAACATGCAAATGAACTCCTATGAGCCATTTGTGCTAGACTTCACTACAAAACAACCAATAGAACTTGGAAATCATAAGAGAAGACCAACTACTTACTTGTGGCTCCAAGCGAAGAGATCTTGAGATCTTTCTCAAGCTCTATATTTCAACAATGGGGAAAATGACTTGAGGAAGAAGATGAAGATGAAGCCACTCTCTCTTAATGCCACTTAAATCTCTCCTAACCCCACTTTTGATGAAGAAAATGGAAGAGAAAGGGAGAAGATGAGCCTATGCTTTGGTTTAAGGTGAAATGAATGAATGAGCTTCATCTCATTCTAATATAAGGCTCTTTCACACCAAAATCCCCTCTTATTAAGCCAAATTACATTATGAGTCAAATGAAGCCTCATTTGGTCCATTTGAGGTCAAATGGAATCGTGTCTATTATGAAAGTTAACGTACTATTCGAGATACACACGTTGGTATCAAGAATTTTCGTATTTGACGAAATACGTAAAAATCCGTATTTACGAAAAAGTCCTTAGTCTACATTGTTTGAGTCTAAACTCATTTTAACCAATTCAATTTCATTCAATTATGCTTAATGTATCATTTGAGACTAATTTGTCTCTCTTTAGTCATTAACCTTGAGAACCCATGCTTAATTAGCAGCAATATCAATTAATTAGCCCTAATCATGATTAGTTTATGTCGATCCCCTTACCTCACCGAAGGTACATCTCAATGGGTTTCCATCCCCCCTTCACTGGGGTTAAAAAAGAAGAAGACAACGACTTATAATGACACTAAAAGCACATGTAAGAATCAAGGTGTGCATTTTCCATATGCCATTTGACTCCCCGGTAGTATTTACTTTTGTTCCTTCTATTTATTCATTGGATGCGAAGTCAGCACCCTATGTAATTTGAATTGTTTTTAAAGTCATCCACATCTTCACTTATTGACACATTGTTTTGATATTGTAATTGAAGTTAGAAGCATGCTACTCCACGGCCTTAACATCATACTATTTGTCATGTAATCAAAACAATTGAGATTTGGGCAACTACTAAGTAAAAAGTATATTATAGTTGATCAGATGACTTTTAATATAGATAAGATCCTGTGAAATAGCACCTGTATGTGATGTTATTTATCGTTTTGTATAGCCTTGAAGTCTATATCTAGCTAACCAATTTTGTAATAAGTTTTTTAAAAACAATGTTGCCATATAATACAAGTAACTTTGATTGTGATATGGTAGCCTCATCCACAAATCCCATATGGATGGAGCCCACCATCAGATTCAGCAGGTGTAAAATACACGCCTAGACCAATTTTCATCCCCCCCAACATACATTTTAGAAAGTCAAAACTGTATTTAGCCATTTGTCTTCATCTTTCCAGCATAACTTAAACGAAGGTTAGAGAAAAGAAAAGTTAACCATGTTTTAGTCATGCTCCCATGAACAAGAAATCAACCAACACGATGAAATCATTGTCGAGGACTGTACACAGATTTGATGCCTATAAATACTAGTGTGCCCAGGTCCATGATCTCCATCTGTGTAAGATTAAAAAATCCTTCATTCTCTTTGCACAAATAGCACGTAAAACTCCTGCCTTTTAAGTTAGCAATGGCGATCATTGACCGATCAACCATTAAACCTTCTCCATCTCTCGGAAATATGATCACGGTGCTAAGCATCGATGGAGGTGGTTTGAGAGGTATAATACCTGGGACGATACTCGACTTCTTGGAATCCAAGCTCCAGGTGATTGAAGTTATATTATACTCTAGCCTTAATGTAGATGGTAGAAAAATATTTTTATAAGTTAACAGCGATCAGATATTATTTTGTCCCTTAACTTCCATCTTATCAATTCTTTTTTCTTTATGAATTGATTCAAAAATCTATTTTTCGGGATGTTTAATGTTGAAAAATGGTGGATTTTTAAGAAAATTTTGATTTTATGGGTGATTTAAGAATAGCGCATTAGCTTTTTTTTTGGAGAGAGAGAGAGAGTTGTGTTGTATCAAAAGTTCTCTTGTTTAACTTATGACAGATTGTTTGTTTTCTGTAAAGCCTTTTGTTACAAGAATGTTTTAATTGATGTTGTGGAGACCCTAACAACACCAATCAATCTAAATTTTACATGATCGTAATTTTTCGGATTCCATAGGAGCTTGATGGGAAGGATGTAAGGATCGCTGACTACTTCGACGTCATTGCTGGAACGAGCACAGGCGGGCTAGTGACCACCATGCTTACGGCTCCTGATGCGAACAATCGCCCCATATTTGCAGCTAAAGACATCACTGAATTTTACTTAGAGAATGGCCCCAAGATTTTTCCTCAAAAGAGGTAAATAGCTAATAAGTTCAAAGTCGCCAGGATATTAGTATCATCCCAAATCAACGTTCTCCAATATTGTCCACTCACCTATTAACTTTGTGCAGTGCTGGATTTTTGAGTTCAATCAATGGCCTGTTAGGCGCAATCAACGGACCAAAATACGATGGTAAATACTTGCATTCAAAAATTCAACAACTGCTCGGCGATCTGAGGATGAAAGACACCTTGACAGACATCCTAATTCCGACTTTCGACATCAAACTTCTTCAACCAACCCTCTTCTCCACCTATGAAGTACTCATTTTAGTCCTTTCATTGCCTTACTGTATAAATTCATTGCATTCTGTAGTCAGATACGTATCTAAGCTTCTTTTCTATGTCCTAAATGTATGTACAGGCGAGATACAATGCTTCAAAAGATGCCCATTTATCGGATGTGTGCATCAGTACTTCAGCAGCTCCAACTTATCTTCCAGCTCATTACTTTGAAACTGAAGACTCAAAAGGCAATGTTAGGAGCTTCAATCTCGTGGATGGTGGAGTTGCTGCAAACAACCCTGTAAGTCGTTTGGATGGACCCTCTTAACTCCTGTTGTGTGATTAATGTACCACTCCCTCTACTTGAATTTTGATTGTTAATCTAATGTGATTTTGCAGACTTTGTTGGCAATGAGCCATATCACCAAGCAGATTCATGCGAAGAACAAGGATTTCTCTTTGATTGAAGCAGTAGACTGTCGGAAATTTCTTGTAATCTCTTTAGGCACAGGGACTGCGAAGCAAGAGAATAAATTCAATGCTCAGAAGGCCTCCAAATGGGGTATTCTTGGATGGTTGTACAATGGGGGCGCCACGCCTTTGATCGACTGTTTTAGCCAAGGAAGTGGGGACATTGTAGACTTCCATGCTTCCGTTCTATTTCAAGCACTCCATTCTGAGAAAAATTACCTTCGCATACAGGTATATTACTTAGGACGTCTTAATACTCGGTGATCCTTTGTTGCTGGAAAAATCAATCGATGATTCTAATCATGGGATAGAGTGTGTTTTAAAGTGTCTTTTCTTTACCCATGTATCTACAGAAAATGAAAGCCATCTCATCACGGGATGCATTCTTTTGAGATCCGATTACGATGCTATTTATAGCTAGCTGGTAGAGTTGGATAGTTGACAAATTTGAATGATCAATCCATGGCTTTACATAATTTAGGTGATTATCAAATTTGGGTGAGTGTTAATTCTTGAGGATATCTTATGGTTCTGAATTCATAATAAGGGGGCTGCTAGTCCTTTTATTATCTCGAACAGGCAGTCATCCTTGAAGACCTTTGTTGCTGAATTCAAAAGTCTACGGACAAGATGGAATAAGAAAAATGTACATCTCCTTCCTAAAATCCTTCGTACATAGGTAGAATCTCTAACATTCGAGAGATTCTATCGTACTCTCCATTTCGAAAAAAAAAAAAAAAAACCCTTTGTGCTCAGCCTGCCTAAAAATCCTTCCTAACATTGACAATTAGAATTTTCCACTCTAGATTCCCTTATTTTTCACAGTATGGTTAATTTCATTTTTGGGGTCCCTTGACAAAATGAGCTTTATATATAAATATATATAAATATATATATATATATATATATATATATTTATATATGGGGGATATTATTGTGGTGAGGGACAAACTTTATGGGACCTACTTAGGGACCCATTTATCATGGGACTTATGGGGGGATGGGAAGAGACATTTTGGATAATACCATATTTCAAATTTGAGGTCAATCTCATGCTTTTAACCCTTTCATCCGTGACCCACAAATTTAATAACTTTTTATTAAAAGAAAAAATTTGACCCTCGATTTAACGGTTCAATCCATTTGGATAGGTGATAATTCAATGAGTACAGTGTACTTAAGGGGGTTCCATGTGTGTGGCTAGTTCGAATGTATTATAAAGTTTACCCTATTATGTTGTCCCCTCACCATAACGATGCACATGAATATTTACTCATACACACATATATATATATATATATATATTTATATATATTATGCGTGCACCTAATTCCTTGTTCAATTAATGAGCCAAACAACTATCACTATATCTCAGGATATATGGTGGAATGCAATGACGCATGACTAACTCCTTCACTAATTAATGAACAGGATGACACCTTGGTTGGGAACACTTCATCAGTTGACGTTTCGACAAGAGAGAACTTGCTCGATCTGGTGGAGATTGGGAAGAAGCTTTTGCAGAAGCCGGTGTCGCGGGTGAATTTAGATACAGGTGTGACCCAGGAGGTTAAAGGAGAAGGAACCAATGAAGATGCTCTTGCTCATTTTGCCAAACTTCTCTCTGATGAGAGGAGGCTTAGGCTCTCCAAGTTGCAAATCCATTGACAACTTTGGTAGTTGTGGCCCATCTAAAATAAGTTGTAATGTCTTCCTCTAGTACTTCTCTCATGAATCAATTTGTTGTATGATCAAATTTCGCAACAAAGATCAAAATAAATGCTTTTGAATTATTGCAAACTGTAATTGTTTATGTGGAAAGCAATGGGATTTTTTCTTTATAATAAGATTTTACTTTCAATCTAAATTTCCTGATTCATCCAATCAGCTCCAATTGTTGGATTCATATGGTTGGTTAAAGATACATGAACTGTAGCCCATGATTGATTAATCATTCTTTTTCTTTTTCTTTTTTTTTTGGGTTCTTGTTGACATCATCCAATAATTAGCAAGATTCTTGAGAGATATCCTGTACAATATGATAGAAACCTGACCCAGCTCACAACTTACCTACAAAAGAAAATTGTGTCACTGACCAATGAATCAAGGTATTGCTGTTTACACGACTGAGCCAAGTAGTTTTTTTTATGGTAAAAGTCAAGAGTAAAGCAGATATTGTTGCAGCAGAATTACCATCAGAACTGGGTCAAGATGCTGAGTCTCCATGGCTTAAATTCAAAGAGGGTGAGCAGTCAAGAGAGCATAAGTCAGAGGAAATAAAGTATCAACAGCCAACCAGCTACATGTAACCATTTGCTGCTGCATGCAACGCAGCATGAAACACAATTTATACATGTGCCCTGGAAAATAACTCATAGCAAGCCCGTCCCATGGGACTCTTTTATATTGACAAGTCTCAAAGAGTCTCACTTAGAGACTTCTTCGTCAAGAAATTCACATCCACTAATCCTATTAAGAGTCTTATTAATGGGACCAGATTAAGTCTTAAATTATGTGAGATTGTATTCTCTGTTGGCATTAGCCCTGCTTGATCTGACGTAGGACCCGTGGCATGCGGACTACATGATTTCTTACGTGTGTGTGACTGTAGTGTACAGTGAACTCCCGTGGTTCTTCAGTTTATCAGATCATAATTATGGTTTCACTCTGCGCCAAATCTGTTCACCATCTAGTCAGTATAGTGTTGATTAAATTATCAGATCATATTTATGGTTTCACTCTGCGCCAAATCTGTCCACCATATAATCAGTATAGTGTTGATTAAATTGAACACTACAGATTATCCAAAACCACTAACCAACCCACCCACCCCCACAAAACCCAACCTCCCAAAAGTATGTTTTCTGAAGAAGCCCTTTATTTTGTAGTTGGTTGTGAAACTATACGAGGTTTTGAAGAAGAAAACATGTTACAAGCTTTCTAAGATCGTGAGGTCCAGCTAAAACAGCAGATGCAAGATCTCAAACTCACTACACAACCATTAACCGAATCAAAGTCTCTGAAATAATTTTTGATGGACTGGCTGCAATTCAAAAGCCAGCCGATGACAATAAGGGGATTTACATGTCTTGTGGCCTTGGAAGAAATTACAATGTTCAGCTAAATCATCGTTCCCATCATGCTCTCAATTCTTCACAGCCATTCAAAGCTATGATCTACGGCTAAAGTCTAAAGAGTATGTCATCCTAGCCACAACATATTGATCACTGTGAGGCCCCACCCTTGGTGCGCCCTCATTTTGAAATTGAATATTATTAATTATGGTAATATAGTATAATTGTACTAATTAATAGGGGTTATCAAGGGTGATAAATATTTTCCTAAGTTTTAGCCTATTTTATAGGATTTAGGCCCATTGTGTATTTTATAGATCTATATGGTGTTTTTTTAAAATTTTTGTAGGGTTTTAGGAATTGAGGCCCTTACCAGTAAATATGTTTTTGTAAAGGGGGTTTTCTACACTTGAGAATATTCTAGAGCCTCTACCAAATGACCTAAATGCCCATGTCCTTATCCACATTTCTATGTAAACAAAAAGGCCATTTTCGGTAATTGTCTCAAAAATCCTAGCCTATATAAACTAAACTATTGCATTAGAAAATGAACCATAAATTCACTTTTATTTACCCCTCATTTCACAAAACCCTAGCTAAAACCCTAATTCCCCAAAACCTTAATTTCAAGAAGAGGATCACCTCCTACCTATTGTTACTACAATCTCCTAAGGACTCTCTCTTACCAATATCTTCTTCTTCTATAACTCAAGGTGAGCATTCTTCTTAACTCAATTTACATATAATTCTCTAGAATTCTCTCTTTTTCTCTAGATTCTTTCTAAGCCTTGGTTCTCTTGTGGAATGGGTGCTAGGTTCGGTAGATTTGATTTGGTTTAGGTAGCTTGGATTGGTTCTTCTTGCTATATTCCCTTGCAATCCAATTTGAGGCAAGTACAATGTACATACTTAGCATAAAATGCATGTTTATTGTTCTTGATTTTGAAAATTTTATTCACATTATGCTAGAAATGTTTAGTTTTACTATAAGCTTGTTTCTTTGGATTTTTGGCCATTAATGGATGATTTATTACTCATTTGGAAGGTTGATGGGTCAATGTTAATTGTGATAGGTCAATAGGAGTAAGATTCCACTCTAATCCACCCATGGCAGTAAGTGGGGTGACTGTATCAGGTTTTTGCAAAGGAAACCGTGACGGCCTGATTTTATTGTGTTGAGATCGGGACCCAGGTGGACCACCCGATAGCCAATCCGATCTATGGATCCGAAGGAGGACCCACGGGAGACTCTAAAGGGACTGGTCCCATAGGGAGTGGACACCCCTGGCCCACTATCCATTAGCTTGATCAGAGAGGACGTGTTTTAGGGAAAAATCAGTTTTGGCAGCAGATGATTGCGGGACTCACTAGATGATCCGATTGTAGTTCAGGTCCCTACATCTAATAGTAGACCCAGGGGCGAACCTGATGGTGGTGGACCCGAGGGGATCGGGTCCCATCTGTCCCCACATCTTAGGTTTACACTTTACTGGGCGTCATTCACAAATGGGGTTTTTATTTTTGAATATCAGATCGTGGCGGGGTCCACTGAGTGCCTGATCATGATCTCGTCCGTTCCAATATCCATACAAGGCTGGGCGACCATGATGGTGGAGACTGATCTGAACCTCTATCAGTGGGGCCCATGATTTCCTGCAGTATTCATATCTCAGGCGAGAACGTGTTCTCTGTTGGAGGAATTTCTGTTGCAGAACGTGGTTGTAGTGATAAAGATGAAAGGGTAGGTACATGTAGTCTATGAGTGCATGAGAAAGTATGGCCCTCACCATATTACAAAATTATGAGATTGATGCTGGACACGTCATGGGTGGAGGTTATTTCTTTGACCAGGGCATTTTTTTAAGGAGGAGTTGGTGATCTAGGGGTGTATGTGAATATGTGGCTATCACTTATGCTATAGAACTTAGAATAGTTAAATAATGTACACCTTGCCCCCTTTTAGTTTCTAGAAAATTAGGATAAAGACCTTGGCTATATTATTAATTCAATTAGATTCTTGAATTATTTTGGAAACGGAATCAACATGCTACTTTTAAAATAATTACTTGGCCCCATTAGTTTCTAGAAATTAGAATAAAACCCTGGTTATTTTATGAACCTAGATTAGACTCTTAGATTATTTATAGAGGGTAATTATTTTGGGTATGACCTATTGACCATCCAAAGAGATTCCATTAATGTGCCAAGTACGAGTCAATGTTGTGGCTCAATCTTGACTCGTGAGGCCACTAAGTAGGGTCTATGATTTAGATTTGACGTCGATTCGATCCTTAAATATTGTCGAAGATGCCCGTAACTTCAGGAGCACCAAATACAGTATACTTGGCATCTGAAACTTTATTTAGGGATCCAATTAACTGAGATGGACCTTGACCTTAATGTAGGCCATTACTTAGGATTGGATCATTGATGTCCCATTTAATTCAATTACTTGGAGTTTATTCCACTTATTACATTAATGTCACTCTCATGTCCTTGTTATTGCTTTATACCTGTTAATTAAGTAAAAGAAAAATAGACCTGAACCTAGGACTTCCTAGAGGTGACCTGGTGATATAGTTTGGAGGCATTTGACCCCGTGTTTGTGTCTAGGTGGGTCCTCATACGGCCTAAGTTGTATATGTGAACCCTAGATGGAGAGGTGATTGTGATTAGACTTGTAACTCATTTCTAATGAGTATGGAATGTTTGATATTGGATTGAGATTGGTGATATCTCCTAAACTATTTAGACTAAGGCCATGGTTTGGTGGACCTTAGTATGGACCCAATGATTGGTATTTGGACCTCTTAGGGATTTGATAGAACCTTGCTCGTGCAAGGCAAGTCTAGACAGACACAGACCTGTATTTTGGTTTCTTGAGTTGGTACGAACATTCACTCAGTTGTTTTAAACTCAGCTTGTTAACTGATTATCAATGGTATGAGCTATTTATGAGTGTTGAGTGGGCTATCATGATGAGCTGTGTTTTAAATGGACGGTGTGATACCGAGTCCGGTCTCTTGAGTGATGAGTGTTTGAGATTAATGAGTGATTTGCGGCATTAGCTATCTCCAGTACTGGTGAGATTTCCCCACCACGACTGTGTTCAGTATGAGAGGGTCGCGGCATAATATCCCGCTGTATCCAACTTGTGTGAATGTGCCACGTTGTGTAGATGGATTGGCTTATCTTATTTTCCTGATTCTAGATGTTTATCTTGCTCAATTGCCTGACATTTGTACCTTGGATATTCTTATTGATCTTATTACTGTCTCTACTCTTTTGATGCATACATCCTATATTATTTGTATATTGTAACTTGCCAGATCCTTGGATCTGACCTATTCTTGGTGCTTAGGTGTTGACCTCGATTATGAGGACGACGCGCTCGTCGAAGCGCCCATAGCTGGAGACTATGGATGGGGACCAGCCGACCAGGGGATCGAGCTGGAGGATGGAGCGCTTGTACCGGGGCCTTGAGAGTTATCTTTTTTTTGAGTTGAGTGTCTTTTGTGGTGAGCAAGGAGTTAGTCTGATATGTTTATATACATGTTCTTAATTATACTTTGAGATTTAGGCTGGACTTCAGCTCTGTTACACTTGATATATCTTTATGATATTTTATGCTTCCGCTTTACTTTTTATACTTCCGCAAATTTTAACCACTGATTATATTTCGGTCAAAAAGTTTTAAATTGGACCTCACTGCGAACCTACGATCTTGAAAGTTTCCGAATTCTTCAGGAAGTACTGCGCAAAATTCGGGTACCTTGACAATTTTCTCGGTATTCAAAATTGGGGCGTTATAATCACAAAGTAGAAAAAGGGGTCTTACCTAACTGTTAAAGACGCGGTAGTTCTCACCTGATTCATCTGGTTTCGTACCTGGCTGCTATTTCCTCTCTTGCATATGCGGGTTCCTATTACATCGCATGTGTCAATTAATCCTCCTAGCATTTGTGAGTGCAGGTCTGTTGAGAGACCCAACCCTTTAGCTGGACTTCAAAAACAGAAAACAAATTGATCACAACATGACACAGTTCCTAGGAAGGGTTCAAGAAGACGCATGGCATCACCGCTTGGGACACTAAATTCCAAACTAATCATTCATGAAGACTTTGGGTCTCAAAAAATGTGACTGAAACAAATGGTCAAAAAGACCAGTGTAGGGAGTATAAATAGGAAGAAGGTCCGTATAAGTGGAAAAGAAGACCGTATAAAAAGATAAAAAGTCCACAAAAGTGAAAAGAGGTGGGGTATCCAGAGTTCGAATCTTAAGCAGCTAGGTGAGAACTGCTGCGGTTGTTCTCTCATTCTAACTGTAGTTAATTTTTTTAAATTTGCACAATTATTATATTTTTTATATTTATTTCTATTATTATTTCGGATAGTCATGCCCTTACTTAACATGAATTATTGTGCTAGTACAAAATATTATTTAATGTAGTAGAAATCATAATTGTTTTATGTTATTTAGATCCTAACCATAGGCCTGACCCTGAGCCATTTTAATATAATCGGCTGTGGGTGTTATAGGATGAGGACCTAGGAGCAGAGCTATGTACAATGCTTAAATGGGAGCTATTGCAATCCGAGCTGGGCCCTGGAAGGTGAATCCAAGTGGGGTCTAGTCTATATGGTGAGGTGGAGGTAGGGGTTGGCAATTCCTGACCCTGCCTGTACCTATTACCAACCCATAACCAATCTGGTAATTCAAGGTTTCAGGTTATTTTTGGGTTGGGGTTGAGATTGCCGACTTGATTTATTCCTGGATTTGGTCCAGATAGGGTCAATTGAGCAGCTTGACCTGCCAACCTGACACGAACTTGATCTCGATATGACCCACTGACCCAACCCAAAACCGATCTTGGAACTGGGGTTCTGGTCAGGTTTGGGTTGATCCTATGCATTTTACTAACAATGCTCAACCAGACCCAGTGACACCTAGGTGGAGGATATAAACTAGACTTATCAAGGGCCATTGTAGCTATTAATTTTGTAATTGATATGATGGTTCTTAACTAGCTAAAAAAAAAGAGCCACTGATCAGGCCTTGGTCCTGATTTTTGTGATAGCTAAATGAGCCTAATAATAAGAGGGGCCTTGATCAGCATAGCTAGCACAGAGAACATTTATATTTTGCAAGAAATGGGAACCAGCCACACCCTCCAGTCCATGGGCCAGATGCAAGCCTTAATATTAGGTCTGCTATATAAGTAGGATGGGCTACAAATTCTTCAGCCCCATGCAGCCCATGAATATCCCTTGCCTGAGAGTAGAAGCTTTAAACCATGGAAAGGCTCCCCAGCATGGAACAGCCGAGCTTGTTGGATCCATCTGAAAGTCACGGAGGAGAAAGGTGTTTATAAAAGGTCTCTCTTCCCCTGTATTTGTGTGTGAAAAAGAGGAACAATCTAATGGTACTATTTTGAAGGCTTGGAAGTTGTTCAAATCAAACTAGGTTTGATATTGCGATTCCAATTTGCATAATCAATGCAAGGGCATTAAGAATTTGGATGACCTTCATATTTTGTAAATGCTAATTCATAGGGAATTAGTATGGGAGAAGGGTAGGCTGATCATAGGGTAGTCCAGTGGCCTGCCCCTGGAGGGCAGGCCATTGCATGTTGAGGTAAATTCTTGCCCATTTAAAACTCAACATCCAATTTAACACAAACTGTCCAACACAAATTGAAAAGGACGTGGATCTAAGTAGTAAGAATAAATCTAAAGAAGTACAATCTTTCCGAAGATTTGGTCCATGCTAGACTGAAATGGTGAAATAAAATTAATGTAGCTAGCCCCGAACAACGCTTTGATGATGATCCAACTTAACTCAAAATGTTCACTGAATCAAGTCAGGCCACACTCCACAGGTTTGTGTTAGTTTAGAAAGAGGTTCCCTTGTAAGCAGGGGTTTCCTAGATTGCCACATGCACCAACCCATGAACTACAATCCCAGTTACAAGCAATCTAAATCCGGGGTCAGTTTTCTTTGGGTCGCAATATCAAACGATCTACATTAGTTTGATTCACAATTTAATTCATCATAGGGTTGAGTCTTAATCAACCTAGAGTCTCATCTCAAATTTTATAATCTTTGATTCAAATTGCCAATTGTATCAAAACTTGGACCTAGGCAAATCATATCAATGGCTTGAAATCCTAAACTTAATTACAACATGGCGCACTTGAAAATTTACTCTTTTTTTTTTTTTACCCCTAAAAATGAATCAACTCATCCCCCACCCTACCCCCCTAAAAATGAAGCAGGAAAGAAGTCAAATCACAAGGGCTGGTTTGCAATTATTAGAAAATAAGAGGGTTTTCAGATAAACTCCCTAGACAAAACGTATGTCACACTTTCTAGTTTCTACTCAAACATCCAATTGAGATTGCTCCATATATACACTTTCATTGAACTTGCCCATCAACCCAAAATGGATGGTCCAGATCATATCACAAAAATGGCATGGACCCCACTCATGGATTAGTAAATCAATGAGCAACTTTCAGAAGACTAGAGCAGTCAAAATAGAAAAAATAAAATGAGCTTTCAGCATACGTATGATCAAAGCAATGGATCTTCCAAGATAAGATGCTTGAAGTTTCCTTTTGTCTTCTCCAAAAGAAATGCAGTTTTTGAAGGGTCATGTTCTTTTCATTTAACTGTGACGGCCGAGACATTCCCTTGAATGCCTCCTAAGCTTACAACAGACCCCTCTAAAATATATCTTTCTTGATAGTTACAGTTAGAGTGACTGTGATCTCAAGTTGTTTTTATTATGTTCCTCTATATAGTCACAAGTCCTGCCCTTTTCTATTGCTTTATCTTTCATGTAAAGCATATGTGCTTGACATGCAAGAAAATTTACTTATTATAAGTTACAAGTAAATGCCTTCTTCCTCTCTCTCTCTCTCTCTCTCAACACACGTTTTGAGCACGTTTGTGTAGCATCTATTGAGATGGAAGTGTGTGGACTTGTGCTGCTCCATCTTTCTTGTACCTCGCAACTAATTGAAGAGGCTTTTCCACAAATTCTAAAAAATCAGACGCAAAAAAATGTTTGTTCTCATAAAATTGTCTACACCAAATTATGAAAAATAAGGTCCAGATAAAATTGTAACACTTTTCTATTTCTTTTTCCATGGAAAATGCATTATACAAATGATCCCTAAATGTTCTAGGCATTGATGTGTGCATAGTAGCATCTTATTGTCCATGTAAGGGTTGAGATTGGGGATATACGGATTTAAGCTTCACCTGTACTGGTCAAATGCCAACCTTCACCCAATGCGGGTCAAGTAAGCCTGACCCACCTAAATCAATTCAACTAACACAGTTTAAACAACTTTAAAACTCGACTTAACTTAGAAGGTCGCTAAGTGAAGTAATTGGAGTAATTAGTGTTCCATGTCCTCAGCTAAACTCAACCACACTCTTGAGACCTGGGGGATTAATTACCCAAGTCTACTAAAGGAAGTTAAGGCAAGTTAGAGAGTTTTTGAGCTTTTTAAAGTCTTTGTTTAACAATAATATTCCTTTTTGATTACATGTAGGGCCATCTTTACAAGTAATTTTATTGTGGACCACATATAAAAAGGTGTCATAAACATTCACTCTTACCACATAATGATCTCCAAAAAGCTTCACTGTAATTGTAAGCTTCCCTAAACTAGGTCCCTTCAGGTTAGGGTGGAGCTGTGGAGGCATTAAAGTGATAAATATATGGTTTAGGTGGGTCGACCCATCTAACTGTAGGTCGGGATTTTACCATCCACCACCAACTCTTTCTTGGTGCCAATGGCAATTTCAATCAATTTGATGAAACGGAAATAAATGAGTCAGGTTAGCGAGTCGGGTCAGATTTTCTCAACCCATTGCGAGGGACATGTGTTAGAAATCATGTGACTCACCTACCATGAGGGCCATGTCATTCGATGGTTCGAAAGTTGAAAACATATGAGCCAAATTAGCGAGTCGGATCGGGTTTCTGAGCCCATTTTGTGTGATATGATGCACCCTTTTTGAGATGTGGGTCCACAACTTTTGTTGGTGGGGGTTGTTTTCGAGTGGTTGGTTGATTTTTCCTTCACCTTTTGTTTATGGTTTTGTAACTTTTGCTTGAAAGGAAGGATCATTTTTTTATTACAATGATCAGATAACAGGAAGATTAGTGCCCAAATCATTGTTTATGATGGTCAAATTCGGTGCTCCAAAGTCCAAAACAATCATTATAACATTGCCTTTTGCCGTGGGTGTATTGAGAGGGATGGAGAAAGAAAGAGAGAGTTTATGATTACTTTTAAGTGGAAAAGTAACTCACCATCAAAGTATTTTCATTGAGCAGAAGAAATGAAATAGCAAGTGATTGTTTCAATGACATTCAAATTCCTTTTGTGCAGCAGGAGAAGATGCTTCTTTCCATGCACAAAAGGGCTACACTAGTATGTGCGTCTTCCACATGCTATAGCAGTTGGAACTCTTTTCTTGTAGGAAAGAAATGAATTTTCACCAACCTTACTATCTAAATCATCAACCCACTTATTGGTATGTGGCCCACATATGATGACCATTCGGAGCCTCAACAGCTATGTTGAACATTACTCATTGTTAAGTAGTTGCTTGTGCAGTTTTCTATCACCAATTGATTTTGAGATTAATGGCTAGCAACTCTGTTATGGTATTAGAGCGGGTTTCGATTCCGTCATTCTTGTGCAGCCCATGTAGCAAGCCTATCCATGAAATCTATTGGGCTTGCACGTCAGAGGGCGTTTTGGTAAAGTAAAGCCCTACATCACACGCTGCCTAAAGTAAGCCTTTTGATAAGGTTTCATATACCTGTTTGGGCCTACCACGTAGCGCAAAAAATGTCCCATGCATTATTGTGTGTTTATGCGGGCTGGCGCGCATTGACTTTTGCATGCAATCCTTGAGATGACTATGGAAGTTGCTCTTGATATGTTAAGTATTGAAGACTTGCATTGCTCTTGTTCCATTAACTGATTGGTCAGCTCTAAAACACTCCTGTCTGATGCCCACACTTAGATGGTTATGATGATTTAATCAGAGTGATATCTACATGTATGCCATCTATGCGGTGCCCATTATGTGGCTGTGTGTATGTGGGCAAGGTTTATTAGCAAGTGGGGTTTCTTCTACAAAGTTTAAACTGTGTGCAAGACTCACATGAGTATTTTACCGAAAAAATAAAGGCTCACATGACAGCAGTTTATCTTGGATTATCTGGGCCAGCTGCTACTTTATACAGACAGTATCCTCCTTTTGGTGAGTGGTATCTACAGTCAAAATCTCTAGAAATTCTTAATGGGGGCCTTTTTGTTCAAATTGGAAGGAGGGATGTAGTTGTGGTGGTCCCCACTAAATTTTATATAGGGACTAGGGCAGTAGGGGACCTATATCCATTGGATGCCTGCTATGGCTTTTTGCTTGTGGGCCAACTTGCTTCTGTGGTTGGTCCTTTTCTTTACCAAAAAACAAACTGTGCTAGGTCCTGTTAATGGTCAAATCCATTGGCAAAAGGGTGTAAATATAATCGTGTGGGTCCCTCCTCTTTGTTACCAATTGTGTTCCACATGTGGTAGGGTCCAAGCTCTCTCTTGTTCTGTGTTTAATCGGTTTTCATTTTCTAAGGTAAGAGCATCATATTTAGCAAGATTTAAGGAAGTAAATTTGGAATTCATTGAACCAAAAGCAATGGAAACAGAAACCATAGACATGGAAGTTTTTAATTTATTTTTCTATGAAACTCAAAAAAACTGCAGCCAAAAGATGTTTCACACAAACATGCTTTAGAGGTGACACATTATCATAGTTTTTTAGTGCATTAAGGTAAGATAACTGTTTATCCTTTCTTTTGCAGGCATAAAATATCTCGGAAATTCCTTTTTAATTGACATCCATTTTTCGTTCAACTATTATCAATTCAATCCCTATTTCCTACGGGCATGCACAACCTCCCTCTAGGCATTGGTTTAATTTGGGATGCATCTCAATCAGGTTGTGTTGAATTCTAAGTGAATAAAAACTATATGTTATGTAGGGTTTAAACTTGTCAAAACCTACAATAAGAATCTTTCAATCAAGTCAAGAGCTCCTCTGTCCCATAGAAAAGAAAATGAGAAATCTATGACTTTCAACTAAAACTCATCATGTTAGCACAAGTTCTTCCAACTTGAAAAGATTTATGCATAGTTTTTCTTTTTTGTTAACCCAGCTTTTTGGGGCTAGGAAACAAGTTCCTGTGCTAGAATCCAAATCAAGGGAGTGGACCATTGAAAATTCTAACCACCATGTCCTCAATCTTATGATGCAGTGAAGATGAGCATTCATTTGGAGTTGTTTGAATTTTGTGGCACCCCAATGATTCCAGACTCTTTGAGTGGTATGGAGCATGATTCTATAACAACAAACAGATTGATGATCTATAACCAGAAATGGTGTCCAACATTAGAAATTTTCATCCACGGATCATCGGTAAGTGGAGCCCATCATGTGGGGATTTGGACCACAAAACCATGAGGCCCACTCTGACAAATGTACATTCGTGCAGGCTTTCCTTATTACAATAGCAATCAATTTCTTATCTCAATAGCAATAAATTGGGGCTAAAGATACTGTTTTCACTCATACCATCATGTAAGGTCCTCACATGAAAAAGCACATGATGTGAGATTCAGAGTTCAGACAATCAGACTATCAACAAGATGGGTCCCACCTAGAAAGTCCTTTCCTAATTAGCTCTGTTAAAGTGATTAGACAGTATCTTTTAATCTTAAAAGAAAGAAAAAATCATAAAACATCATTGAAAAAGTAAATCATAAAACATCATTGCTTGGAGGGGCAAAAAATAAAAAATAAAATAAAATAAATAAAAAAAAGACCCTGCACTGTATCTATCATGGTGATGAAACCCACCTTGGGTTTTACTATGAGAACTCTGAATATTTTTGTTTTAAGGTTGTTTCTTTGGAAGGGAGGTGGCTCTGGATTTCTTGAAGCTACTTTGCCTTGGAGCGTTTTGGTATTCTACTTTGGAGGTTAATATTTGAAATTCTCTTAAATATTTTAGATAAGACATCCTCAAATATTTGCAACCAAACAGTCCAAATAAATTTAAATAATAGTACATGCACCCCTTTGAATTGATCATGTGTGAAATATATATAGTTATATTTTCATTCACGTTGTCAATCCAATATTAGGATTTGCCAAATTGGTCAGTAAATTAGAAGTTTTACCTTACTAGGTGAAAAATGAGAGATTTTCTCTCTCTTAGGAATTTTATAGTATTTTCAAGTGTAATTAATAGCTCTTCTTAGAAAGTAGTGACAAGGAATATTGAGATGTGGAGTTTCGATAAAGAAAAAAAATGTAATCTATCAGATTCGATTAGACTAGACTAGGATTCTTTTCGTTTCTTCTTTATTTTAGAGATAATGATTTTTTCAGATTTTAAATGATTTGATTTACATTTAAAGAGATGTAAATGATTAGGAGGGAAAATTTGGAATGGAAGCTGGCATGATTGTTGTGCATATTTTTCCCCCTTTCACCTTTGTGTGAAATTGACCCAAGTCTTTTGCTAGGCTTTTTTGTGTGTTCTACCATATCCAATTTTTCCCCCTCTTTCCTCTCCTACTCTTCATCACTATGTCAAATAAAAAATGAGAATCTTATTATTTAGAAAATCTCTACCTACAATTTAAGTTTGTTCACAACCATTTCCAACTACTGGTTTCAAACCTTCCCCACATGTATTCATCTTGGATTACTATTTACTGCAAAATACTGCCTAACTTTTGAGTAGAAGTTAAATTGGTTGACCCTATATTTGATGAACTGGTGAGTTGGGTAGACCGAACAGGTCTTTAATGTTTGTTCCAATGGCTATGAAATTTTAAATGGCCCCTGCTTGTAATTGAAGGTGAATCTTGAATGGGGCTACTTAAAAAGCCGACAGCACATTTGCTATTGGATGATCTTCTCGGATTGTAATTGCATGCATTCTTCTCTTGTGACTGTACTACGCTCCTCTACATTAAATGAATTCATTAGCATAATAACACATTTCAATGGAGGAGTCATTTAGTACTATTTAATAGTGAGTTGGTAGTTGTCCTGCAACTCTACCTTAATTTATGTCTTGTGCCCAACAAACCCAATCAATGTGGCATTGCTTTCTTCATAATAAGGAAGGTAATTTCGTTTTTATTCATCTACCTCAAAGCTGAAGATGTCAATGGCATATGTTATCTGAACATTTGAAGTCCCTGATCTTAAAAAAGGAAAAAAAAGAGGGGGTTATGGAGATAGTTTTTGGGTTTGGGAGATTTAGATTTAGACTCGGATCCATGCTTATAGGATTCAGAAGTTGTCCAATTTGAATCCAAAGCTTATTACAAACATTATGAAAAAATTGCTTTTTATCATACTGTTCTTTGAGAGTTTTGCAGTGTTTGAATGACATTATTATTTGGAAAGCCCCATGTGTATGTGTTTTAGACATATTTTGAGGCCCATTGATTCAAGTATATTCATCTTTCAATCCTATATAAAAGATCTGAAATTGAAATCAGATCTTCAGATTTCTAGTTAGTGTTAGAAATGGATTCAACACATGGGATTTGTGTCAAATATGGATTGAAAGACAGCTCCATCTTATATAAATCAGATTTGGGTGTGATGACACCATGGTTCTATCTCGGACCTAATCCATTTACATCCCTACCTACAGTGACTCAGAGATGTTAATAACGTCTCAATATCCAGGTACTCGAGGACCCAACCCAAAAGAGTTGGTTATGACACGTTCTTCTATACCCGATTCAAAATATAGTTCATGTTGGCATCCAACCCAATAAATGCATTTATACTCAGGAAAAAATAAATCTTAAGAATTACAACTTATTTGAGAATTTGACTTAAGAAAGATGCGAATGAAGAAACATAATTCATATATTATAGTTGGGGCAAGACTTTTATGAAATATATGTGTAGATTTCATTCTAATATTAGTGTTATGGTGATGCTTTTTTCATAAGTGGTTGCATCAAAGATATAAATACTAGGAGTGCACATGGGCGGTTCGGATTGGTTTAGAGGGAAAACCATCAACTAAACCAAACCCATCAGTTTTTTATTTTTTCCAAACCAAACTGAACTGCCCATGTGCTAAAACCGAACCAAACCGAACTGGTTCGGTTTCAGTCTTTTCACAAAAAAATTGCAGTTCAAACTTGGTCCATCAAATGAAATGATGAGAAGCTGTTATGAAAATTAAAATATATTTTATAATTCGTCTCGACTAAGGAAGCATACATCACATACATCAAACGATGGATGAACTCTTTTCATCCATCATTCGGTCTTGTGACTGAATGGCTCAGGCCACGTTCGGCCAACTTTTTTAGGCCAATGAGCTGAAGCAATTCAAATCTTCTAGTATAATATACCAATAAAATGGTCAAGCACGTACCTATTTCTCTGTATAAAACCTAGACTAGACTACATTGCTTCATCCATACTAATGAATTTAACACAGAAGGAACTTTTTTTTTTTTTTGCCAACATTGGTTTGAATGGAATGTAGCCCCAATTTTGAACTAATTGAGATGGGCCTCTTCAAAATTCACTTTCTCTTGGGTCAGACCAAACTCCTCGACAGTGCTACTAAAAATCCAATAATACACACTTCTTGTAGAACTTTCATCAAACATTTAACATGCAAATAGAATATACAAGTGCTTTCCTTAAGGTTAAAATAGTTAAAACTCAATACTCAAGTTAATACATACGGTCGGTTCAGTTTAGGCGGTTAACCGTGGGTTCAAACCGATAACCGACAGACGTAAGGTGGTTTCAATGATTTTGAAATTGTTGACCAAACCGATCTACATAAAGCTAATCCGAACCGCCCGGTTCGGTCGGTTTCAGTGATACTGGATTTTTTGTGTATCCCTCAACATTGTCTCATTTGGAAGCTATCTTAATGTATATTAGACTTCTTGGAACTGGCCCCAAGTCGATTGAAATTGGCTCTAGCTGCTTCCCCATCATCACAGCAGGTACGTGGGTGGCTTGGATCATTTTTCCAGATTCCATTATTCTCTTTTTGACTCTTCATGCCAGGAAAACCTAGTTGAGACAAAAGGAGCAAATCAGCAAAACACAACCCTGCTGGACATAATTCAACCACTTCTGTCCTGTTTCCACCCCAGTGGCCACAAACTTTGGTTCCCACCTTATGTTGATCCAACAGTGTATACAGTATTATTTTTCTTTCAACTAAGAAAAATGAACTGCATTTATTCCATGACTAAACCAGATTGTTCAATATAGTTTGACATGTATAGATTGGACCTGTCTTTGTTTGATCCAATACTCGTGTATAACTCATCCACCAAATTATGATTTTCTCAAAAGCTCGGCATTGTAAGTTGTCACTGGGGACGTTTATGTGAAATCCAAGTTACTCAGAATCATTGTCATATGATGAATTAAAACTATGTCATTTCTCACTTTAATCGGATTAAAACTATGTCATTTCTCACTTTAATTGGATTTGGGTTCACTTTCAAATTGATATAGTGTGTGAAAACATGTGTTGTAGCCAAATTTCACTTTAATTGTGAATGCGCTGGGCCGATCATGTGTTCATATATAATGGAGAGTCCAACACAAATAGGAGATAAATTTGGTAAAATGCCAAATCAGTTAAGAAGTGGCCTCACTAATGGATTTATACAATTGGCCTTAAAAATATTTAAATTCTAACTAATGAACATTGAAAGCTATAATGATGAAGAAAATTATGAATATAAAGAGCTTGCTTATTTTGTGTAATGGAATACATAATAATGGTAAAAGCTTACTAAAGAAATAACATGAATTTTTAAAAATAACCATCTCCGCTTTATACCGTTCACCTTTCACTTCTTTAATAATTTACTTTGGAGACCATTTGACCATGAATTCCTATATTTTTAATTCCCATAAATACGTACGGGCCATAATTGATTGGGAAAACAAATTGAAATATACATGTTACACACAATCAAGCAAATGGTGTATATCAAAATTTTTTTTTCTCTGAAAAAAGTGATGCTACACTTAAATTGTGCATAAAATGGTTTATATTTTCAGCAGGGTAATGGAGACAGAGAAAACAATTGGGCTCAAATGCAAACTTCTTTCACATTGCAAAAACAAATACCACCCTGATACAAGACAATGGAAGCATGATTAATTAAAGGCATCTCCTGTACAAATTGTCTGTATGCAATATGGTAATTGGAGATCAGATGAGAACAAAACCCAATGTCTCTTGTGACTTAGGATTCTAAACTTTTATCTTGTAAAAGTTTGCATATGACGACCTTCTTACAATAATACTTTCAGAAAGCACCTCTATTTTTGGCTTTTACTACATACAACCATTTATGCTCCATTAATATTATTGGTCAAGTACCTTGATTAAAAGGGTATACCCAAGAAAATTTTCTTGAGGGATCCATTGTGCAATTCTTTTAAGAGACTATATGTGAGAATATGATTTTCAATAAAAATTTGGGGGACCGATGGCCCCTTGTACCACGCAATTCCATCTCTACTTGATCAATTACATTAATTCAACAATTTTTTTATTATAAAGAAAACAATGTCTTTACCTTACGTAAGAGTCTTTCTCCTAAAAATTGACCTTATAATATTCGATGTAGTCAGCTCGCAATACCTATCTGGACAATAGACACGGAAAGGCCTCATCATGAAAATAGTTGGCAAAGAATCAGCTTCTTTAGATGATTAGATTATCAAAGCCCTTGATTTAATGAGCCTCAAAACTTGAACAATCTTTTAGTTACACATTTTTATTTCCCATTCAATTCAATGATGAGCAAAGGTCATGTGAGTTATAAATGAAAGGAAGGATAGGAGCCATCAAGATGGCTCATATGTACATTATAGAAGTGGACTACATATGAATAATCTTATCTCTCAACCCTCTATAGTTAACATATCATTTTTTTATCTCAAAATTAGATGCATCCACAAATAAGCTGCAGAAGATGAATGCTCATCCTTTCTAATCCATTTTGTTTCAAAATTGTCAAAAGACCCCTTTCCTAGCCTTTTTGACTACAAGTCAAAATAACTTGATCCATATTGTCAAAGTCCCCTAGCCAGTTGAATGTAAAAATGAAAAAAAAAAATAAAAAAAAATTGGAGGTGTTCATTTGCAAACATGAAAAATGACCCAATTACTATAAAAATTTCCCATGCCTTTTTACTAGGGTTTTACACTCAAGAGAGAGAGAGAGAGAGGCATTTCCATTTTCCTCACAACAGATGAAAGACCCAAAAAGAATAAAAAATCCATACACAACACAAGAAAAGAAAACCAAGAGAGAAGGAAAGAAAGCAAACAGAGAAAAAGTAGAGGGCCAGAAAACTCAGATCCAGTTTCAAACTCAAAGAAAGCCATTGCCATTGCAGAGAAATGCATCACATTAGCCCTTGAAAAACCCAAATTTGCACTGAAATGGGAGTCTCCCACTCCAAATCCAAACCCCAAAGACGAAATCCCTACGCCCCAAGAGAAGAAATCACCACCCCAAAACCCCCCACAACACCATCTAACCCACTTCAGGGAAATTCCCACAATCACAAGCCGAAGAAAGATGACAGAGAGGTCGGGAAGCGGTCGCCTTTCTTCCCCTTTTACAGTCCTAGCCCCGCTCGGTTCTTCTCGAAGAAATCTCCGGCTCCAAATGCCAGCACTAATTCGACCCCTAGAAGGTTCTTCCGGCGGCCTTTCCCGCCGCCGTCGCCGGCGAAGCACATCCGAGCGGTGTTGGCAAGGAGGCATGGGTCGGTGAAGCCGAATGAAGCGGCGATAGTGCAGGGGAATGAGGCGGAGGGAGGCGGTGCCGGGCTTGATAAGAGCTTTGGGTTTTCGAAGAACTTTGCGAGCAAGTATGAGCTTGGTGGGGAAGTGGGGCGGGGGCATTTTGGGTATACATGCTCGGCGAGGTTCAAAAAGGGGGAGCTGAAAGGGCAGCAGGTTGCTGTGAAGGTCATTCCCAAAGCCAAGGTGAGAAATTTACAGTTTTTGGATTAGGAATTTTGTGTTTGGTTCGTTGTAAAGTAGTAAAGGTTTGGTGGAATATGGGTCTGTTTGGATGTGCCAAAATTTCAAGTAATTTGAATGTCTTGGTGGTCTGGTTTTTTGTTTTTTTGTGTTTTTTTTTTTCCTGCTTTGGTTTTGAAATGTGTTGGCATTGAAAGGGGAAACCTAGTTGACTAATAGGGTTTCTTATCTTCGTTTTTTCCTTGGACTCCTTTTGGGGGTCCAAGTTGTTTTTGGGAAAAATTGGCTGGAATTTAGATTTGGGGTTTGGTTGGATTATGGGTCTCTTTGGATGTGCCCAAAATCTCAAGCAATTTGGATGTCTTGGTGGTCTGGTTTTTTGTTTTTTTGTTGTTTTTTCCTGCTTTGATTTTGAAATGTGTTGGCATTGAAAGAGGAAACCGAGTTGACTGATAGGCTTCTTTTCTTCTTCTTTTTTCCCTGGATTTTTTTTTGGGTCCCAGTTGTTTTTGGGAAAAATTGGCTGGAATGGAGATTTGGGGTGGTGAAGTGGATAAAAACAGCATTTCTACTTATGCATTTTCTAATTTTTGTGTTGCCCGAAATGTTATGCTAAATATCTATGTTGGGGGTGATGTGGTAGTTAGCGGTCATCGAGCAGCTTGTTTTTTTTTTTGTTTTTTTCTGGGGATGATTTTGATTTCATGATGTGTAGAGATGGATCTGTGTAGATGCATATTCTACTAGGATTCCACTTCCTCTGTTTGAATTTCATGTGGACATGAATTTGTTTTTTACTGATGATTTTTGTTTTGGAGTTTTTTCTTGTACGTATGTAATCTTTTACAATACTTACAGACATCCATTATTTATAAAAATGTAATATATTAGAGAACTTGTTGCTCTTGCTACTTCCTTTTATTAAGTCTTTCAGCATTGCTTTCTCTGAAATGAAATCGGTTTCAATCTTGAATAGGGGACTATCCAGCAAAGTGTTTTTTTTTTTTTTTTTTTTTTTTCAACTTATGGTTTACTGTTTCTATCTCAATTGATAACTATTTGGGTGATAGCTTGCTTGATGGTTACTAGTTTACATTCAAACTTCTGTAGTTGATACACTGTTACTGTATTTGGGAGGAGATGGTGTGCACAAATTGTTTCTGTTACTTTAGATGCTGGGTTATGGGTCATTTTCATCATAATGCTGTTCATCAATTGTATACGGTCCCTTTTTTGGCAGATGACAACAGCCATTTCCATTGAGGATGTCAGGAGGGAGGTGAAAATCTTGAGAGCTCTGTCGGGCCACAACAATCTTGTGCTGTTTTATGATGCATATGAAGACCATGACAATGTGTATATAGTAATGGAGTAAGCTTGAACCCAGAACTGCTATTGAATTTAGTTTATAAACATGAAGTTAGATGGTCAAGGATTTGATGATAAGAAGAAAAAGAAGTGTTTATATTTTCTTCCCCTTTTGTTTCTCTTATAATTATATATTTTGGAATCGTTGTTTGTCCCTTTTTCCCTGAGTTCAGAAACACCTGGTGCTAAACAGTAGAGATATTAGGTTTCAGAAGTTAAACATTTGAATGTTACTGAAGTTGTCCTTCTGATATTGGAATGATCAAAGTACTAGTTGCCTAGTGGATGTTCCTTCTCTTGGATTTCTTATGCATGGATGTCCTACCAGAATATCTGTTAGCTTTGTTATATACTAGAATGAAAGGATGATGATTTTGACAATTCCCATTTACTAATGAGGGTATGGTTTGAAATATTGCTTTTGGTGGCTGTAGAAAAAATCATTCATATTGATGGAGAACTCCGGAATGCATGTTTTTATATGTTTACAGAATGCATATACCTACATAGTGAACCTAATAATATATGGTTAGTGATGCCAGGTCCTGATCTATTGAATCCAATGTATCAATCTCTCAATTAGCACTAGCTAAGTAAGATTTGTTACATATATATATAATTTTTATTTTATTTTTATAGTACTTCACAATTTATACAACTAAACTAGTATGTTACATACTTGTATGCTCATACTCTCTCATCAAAGGATGATACTTTACAGTGTACATATATATATATATATATATATTTGAATGATTTTACAGATTATATTGTAACCATGCTGGTAAAATATGATTGCTCGTGTTAATGTACTTTGAATTGATCTGCATACTGCATGGTAGTTTGAGACTTTGTAGTTTGTACTGAATGAATGTGTGGATTGAGTGGAGGACCTGGACTGCAATGTTGGAATAGATTGCTTAATGCTTTAGAACTTAATGGCTCATTATCACATGTTTCAGGTTATGTGAAGGTGGGGAGCTTTTGGATAGGATACTCTCCAGGTGAATTTTTTGATATTGTCATATGGATATTACGAAGTGATTATATATAAAGACTACTTGCTTATGTTTGGTCCTTCTTTGTAAAGGGGAGGAAAATATTCGGAAGACGACGCAAAGACTGTTATGGTGCAGATCTTGAATGTTGTTTCATTTTGCCACCTCCAAGGTGTGGTCCATCGGGATCTCAAACCAGAGGTAGTGCATCTTTCTGAGACATGGGGCTTTCATCCTTTTTGTGGTTTCTTCTGAATATCAAATCAATATAGCATTATTAAGGATTCCTTTTGGTTGCTTGAATGTTAGATTTATGTAACTCATTGTCCTTTGTTAATTGGCTGAAGAAAGTCCATTGAACTGTCAGCTTCTGAATGTATTATATTTATACCTTATTTACTCACTAGAGTTTAACCTGTCCTTTTCTACTAGTTTCCTTTCATGTTTTAGTAGAAATTAATTAGTTGGTAGCATTCTATTTTCTTTCTAAGCAAAGAGGCACCCAAAAAAAAAAAAAAAAAAAACCTACTAAGGAGAGGAAAAAAATATTTGCAACAAATAATTAGTTGGTCACTTCACCTTTGTTCAAAACATAATAATCTTTTCTATAACCAAATCCTACAGTTAATTTGATTATATATAAGCACATATTGGTTTTGTGGGTGTCACTTGATTGGGACTCATTTGGTTGACCACAGGTAGATGTGATGAGGCTAAGATTGTAATGATGACATAGTAATTTTGTGGTTTGTCACGCTCTCTCTCTCTCTCTCATGAACTTTGATCTTTGTTGCGTCAGAATTTCCTTTATGCTTCCAAGGATGAAAACTCCCAGTTGAAGGCTATTGACTTTGGATTATCAGATTTTGTCAGGCCAGGTGGGTCCTTATTGACCATGTTATTTTAACAGTGAGAACTGTCAGTTGTTTTGAATTCTCAAATTTCTCTACTGGTTGCTAATTTTTCAATTGTTTTACAGATGAAAGGCTTAATGACATTGTAGGAAGTGCTTACTATGTAGCTCCTGAAGTTCTACATAGGTCTTATAGTTCAGAAGCTGATGTGTGGAGTGTCGGTGTGATTGCATATATTCTTTTATGTGGGAGTCGCCCATTTTGGGCCCGAACTGAATCCGGTATCTTTCGGTCTGTTCTAAAGGCTGATCCCAGTTTTGACGAACCACCTTGGCCTTCACTCTCTGCTGAGGCAAAAGATTTTGTCAAACGCTTACTGATTAAAGATTCACGCAAAAGAATGACTGCGGCTCAGGCTCTAAGTAAGTGCTTCATGGCTATTGTATTTTATTTTATTTTTCCCATTTTTCTTTCTCCTTTCCTTACGTACCCAAAATTTGTGCCTGCAGGCCATCCTTGGATTAGAAATTACCATGACATAAAAGTACCCTTGGATATTCTAATATTCAAGCTCATGAAGGCCTATATGCGTTCATCATCTCTGCGTAAGGCTGCATTGAGGGTGTGTATCTGATAATTGTCCGATAATGTTTTTGTTCTTTTTCTCATTATGATAATGTTTTTGTACTTTTTCTTGTCATGTTTATGTTCATATTCATAGCGTGGCCTTTTCAACATATTGTTTATATTATGCTCCTCAAGGCTTAAAGAGGACATTTAGGGCCTGAAGCATCAGAAAATGCATGGATGATATTCCCAATGTTGAGATAAGCCTTGATGTAATCTTATAACCTTAGGATATCTGTATATTAGGGTATTCATCTCTGTCAAGATATGCACAATACAACTTAAACATGTATTTATGTCTCCCCCTTTTCTTTCTAAAAAGAAGAAAATAAAAAGAATAGATATATAGTTTTCTTGACCATCATCATATCGGCCCACTCACCAATCTCAGCTGTTTTCAAGAAAATTGACACCATTCCATAATCCATCTATTAGGGTCTAATTATCTAATGAGTAGATATTATGTTAAAATGCTGATGAAAGATATGTTTGAGCTCGCTTGAAACTCAATGTGGGCTCCTTCACAGCTCCATACGGTACCCCTTAGTTAATATTATGGCTTGTGGTTTGTTATTTTAATATTACTATTAGATGTTAAGCTATAAATAATTATTGTAGACTTTAAAAAACTGCTAAACTATTGAATATTTTTAAATTCACCAATAAAGAATTACCATTACTCCTTTTCTCTGAAATTTAACTAATCCATTGAAATGTTTATTACTTCATTGTTTACACTAAGACTTTTACGCTATTTTTTTGTTGCGATGTTTTTGCTTATTATTTATATTTAAGATAAATGTTTAGTTAAATACGATTCCCAGTTTATAATCCTATATCTTGGGATTTGCAATTGGACACCTCATACTAGGGGTGCAACTTGTGCTGGGCAAATTTGAATGTGACTTGACCCAACCAAACCTAAAATTCAGGTTGGGCTTGTTTGGTTCAGGCTCAGTCCTTAAATTTGGAACCTGTTTGGAATTGGGGTTGCATTTTGGGTCTCATGTAACCCAAATTTAACCTCGGTGCCAGATCATGTACAAAGGTACAAACTTGTGTTTATGTATTGTTTACAATATTAGTAAAACATTATATACAACTTACAAGGTATATACAACGTTTAAATATTATACCCTTCTAAAAACCCATTAAAAAAAAAGAAAAAAAGAAAAGAAAAGACCCTTCTAAAAACCTAAAAAATCAGGTACCTGATCCAACCTGATTGCACTTGGGGTACTAAGTTCAGGATGATTCTTGACCTCGGGCTCAGGTTTGCTCGGGCATGCGTGGACTAATACTTGATCTGACTTGCACCCCTACCACATGCTGGTATTGGATTCAGATACATGTATCCATCCTTGTGTAACTTGCTATATTTTTTCCTATTTACAAATTGGGCTTTGTTTCCTTGTTACTCAGAAAGCTTTCATTTGTCTAATTGGTTTCATCTTTGTTTTTATGCACATGGCCAGATATGATAATTAGAAAGGGATGTGTTTTACTTGGTTCTTTCACCAAATGTGTTCTCAGATATATATTAAACTTTATTTCATTTGTACCTGTCATAGGCTTTGTCAAAGACCCTGACTGTTGATGAGCTATTTTACCTTAAGGAGCAATTTGCACTATTGGAGCCAAATAAGCACGGTTTTATCTCTTTAGAAAACATCAAGATGGTTAGTCTCGGTTTTTTTTTTACTTTTATTATTAAAGCAATTGAGATTGTCTACTTGATGACGGTTGATGTTAGTAACGATATGTTCAAGCTACTGATGATGATTTTAACTGTTCTTTGTCAGGCATTGATGAAAAATGCGACAGACGCAATGAAGGATTCCTGCATTCATGATTTTCTTTCCTCGGTATCACTTTTCCCTCTTTAGATTAGCTGCAGTTGTTCCTAAATTCCCTATGAAGGATTCATGCATTATGTGATTAAATGCGTGATAAACATAGCTAACATTTGTTTCTCTATCATGACAGCTGGGTGCTCTTCAATATAGAAAAATGGATTATGAAGAATTCTGTGCAGCCACACTAAGTGTGCACCAGCTTGAAGCACTGGATAGGTGGGAGCAGCATGCTCGTAGTGCCTATGAGTTCTTTGAGAAGGATGGGAACAGAGCTATTGTCATTGATGAACTCGCGTCGGTATGTTGAATTTTTTTTTCCCTTATTAGATTAAGCGAATTGGCTCTGCTTGCTCTCATGCATGGAAACTCTGTGTGTTAGTGCTTGGGAAGGACAGCTGGAACTCAAGCCCAACACATACTCATTGAATGGAAATTTTGAGTTACATTCCTCTGCTCTAGTTTATCTATGCGGGGCATATGGACTTGTTTCTTTTAAGTGATGGGAAGTTCCAACCCAGTACATGTTGGTTTATAAATAAGAATGTAAAGGAAGATACGTTGTGTTTTTGGATTTAGGCTGATTATTTTATTTTCTAGATTTTTTAAAAAGTTCTTTTAACATGGAACTTTTAGACTCTTCACATGCATTTGCGAAGACTTGAACTTCTTGCTTTCACAGGAGTTGAATCTCGCTGTGCTGATTCAGTAGTTGCTTATTTCTGGTATTTGGGGTGTTTCAGGAACTAGGACTTGGTCCGTCTGTGCCTCTTCATGCGGTTCTTCATGATTGGATCAGGCACACTGATGGGAAACTTAGCTTTCTTGGATTTGTTAAATTGTTGCACGGTATTTCTAGCAGGAGCGTTGCAAAGCCTCATTAGCAAATGCAGCATGTTCAGGGACTTCCTGAATAGTCCATTCTTTGGCTGCATGTTTCATGACTAATTCTTCCCTAAAATCAACCCCTGGGGAGGGGCAGAGACAGTTTCAAGTTACTCTTCCACATATTATTCGCAGTGTTCTGCAATGGCATGTGTCCCAGGCAATCTATTTGGCATTTTTGGTGTGTAACGGGAGCTTGCGCTGATCAGAATTGTTTCATGAGGGGGTGGGCAGATTCAGTTCCTTACATTTGTAGTCATTTTCCTCTTTTATTGCTGCAACTGTGAAATCCATTGTTGTTGCTTGCTGTAAAAATAAGTGTATCATCATGTTTGGGGTGACCTATATTTTTCTAATTTCCACACACGCGATCTTAACACGTTCACATATTTCTTGACAATCCCACATCATTTAGTGGACTGGGATCTGGCTTCCTTCTTATGATTGTAATTAAAAAAAAAAAAAAAAAAGATCTCAAGCATGGAGGGGTTTACTCAAGACCCTGTTGGTTTCTTTGGTATGTATGATATGGGTGTTGGAGGTTATAATATTGTGGCATCTACTTTATCTAGAATTCTAGAGAATCCAATGCTGAAATTGAAGAACTAGCTCTTGAATGAAAACTTGTTAGAATTTGACGCTTCTCTTTAGTTTTTCATCTTCCAGATGGGTCTTATCCTTTCGCATTCTCATATATATTTTTTTTTTGTGCCTGTTTGTTTCATGGTATTGAATGTACTAATAGAAATGGTTAAAAATGTGAAGATTCAAAAATGACCATCAAATTATCCCCTCTTTAATGGAAAATGATTCAAGGGGAGTTGGGAAGTGAATACCCGGCCCCAAATTCAAAATTCTAGGAAAGTGAGGATTGCATCTAATTGCTTGCTTGATGGCAGATATAATTTGGGCCGGATCCGATTAGACTTTAAAACGTATTAAATGTCCACTGCTAATTTTGCTACACAGTTTTGTATCAAGAACTTGACTCAGGTAGAAAACTTAAATGCCCACCCATATTAGAGGTGGGTCAGCGCCCTCTTAACCTAACTTATCACCATCCCATACTTGATCAGACCAACCTCTTCCCCAAAAGAATGAAAAACTTTTTTAACAGGAGAAATTAAAATGTGTATTGTGAGGCTGGCTGGCATCTCAACCAAACCTGGTAGACCAACCACTTGATCCAACCTAAACCTTTTTAGTTGAGACCTGTCCTGTTGAGTAATAGATATTTCAAACCAGATCCATCCATAAATATCACTTTAATATAAATTGACATTTGAGAGGGGACATGGCTTTTCTCCAGTGGCCTCTACTTTCAAAATAAAGAGGCCCTACACTGCAGATCTGGCTCACCTGAATGATATTAGCTTAACAGAAGATGCTCCTTTTCTTAGTTGGTTTATGACTAATAATGACATTTCAATTGTCCAACATCTTTAACAATTTGGTTTATTATACTAATTTCCATTTTTAAATCTTATTCACCTTTGGCAGTAAGCTACTGGAGAATATTGCTGTTTCTTATCATTTATATGTCCCCCATCCAACTTATATAAATCAAGTTCTAACCATCATTTCTACCATAAAAAAAAAAAATAAAAAATTTCAAGCTAACGACTCAAGAGGTCTCAATATTTTATTCACTGAAAGGTGGTGCAGCATGTGAGACAGTGAAATCTCTAGGGCCCCTTTTGGATCGTATGTCAACTGAATGAGGACAACATAGTTTAAATAAGGGCTCAATCATTTGGAAGAGCCAAGTCATATCTGTATTTGAGTTGTTTTCTTCTCTCAACATCAATTGAAAGCAAACAGATTAACATATAATTAGATTTACAGGTAACCCAAGTTCTGAGGATCCAAACAAAGTCAATGGGGCTGCTCGTTCATGTGGGAATTAGTTTCTAACAATATTTTTTGATTTATTTTTGGCTTTAGTATTATTATTATTTTTTAATGTTCTCTCTGTAATTCCCAACTTCTGCTGAGTGTTCAATTGAGACCATAACTCTGCATGATGTTAATGGCCAGCATCAATTTGATTGAGGCCATCAGACCCTTTGTTTTAGTGGATTAATGACAGGTGCCTGGTCTCTATCTCCTCATCTCATCAGTGATAAAATGATTAAGCGAATGACAAGAGGACTGATGAAATCTTTAGGCTTGAATCATGGATTAGGTTAGATTAAAAAGAATCAAATTGAGAGAGAGAGAGAGAGAGATCACAAATTACATGGAAGAATATCTTTGCATTATTTTGATGGGCATTTTCCAAAATTCATGTTCTTTCACACTTCATTTTTGTGCAAGGTAACTTGACAAAAAAGACATAAGCCTTCTTCATGGAATAATAGACTTCATGGCCTTCCTGTCTTGGGATTGAGGTGGACCAACATAAATTGAAGACTCCAAAAGAATGTTCCATAGCATACACCAATTTAATGGAGCTGTGGTTGCAGATCATCCAAGATCCTTGGTGGTTAAGCTTTCACACTTCGTGTGAACTAGTCACCTCATCTGCGTCACTTGCACAGTCGCACCCGTCCACACTCCACAATGTAAAGTCTCCCACTCACTCAGCCCGTGTTCTCATCAAAAAAACCAATGCCTAGGAATAGAAAAAGAAAAAAGATGGGGTTCAATGCAGACATAATAGGAGAATTTCAGAGCAAAGCCTCAAACAAAAATAATATACTGAAAGAAATAGTTCAGCTGAGGCATGTTCGTACCTTATGGACTTGATCATTAAGTTTCAAGGCATCAAGAATGCTATCGATCCAACTGCCATAAAAGGATAAAAAGAGGTTAAAAAAATGTCCCATGGAATCAGTTTAACGATTGCAATATATAATTGGCCATTGCCGCTTGATTGCATTAAAATACATAGGTGAATTACTAGGGTGATGGCCGGTATTCATTTTCCATCTTTTGATTCTACTTCCTAAAGTAAAGCTAATTTGATTCTTATTTCCGTAAAAAGGAAAAGTTATTTGACGCTCGTTATAGGAAATTCACCTTTGATCTTCACTTTTAACTTCTTGGAATGAACTTGTATTCATTTCCTATCAATTTATGCTGCTTTCGGGAGCATGCCAATTCACAGGGGTAGGTAGGATGTGAAGGGGGATGGCTGGAGCTTCACCTTAATTGGCTGATTGTAACCATGTATTCAAGGGCCTACAAAAGGGATTGTTGGACCAACACTTTTGTTTTCATTCATCTACTTTGAAGGCACCTAGGTTATAGATTACTTTATGATTAATAATGATCAGTAAGTATGCATAGGCTGTGCAGGTACAAAAACTGGGATGAGCTCAACCTTGTTAGGAAAGATAGAAATAAGAAAAAAAAATATTTGATTGGTGTTTACCCTCTTCTATTGGACTATATATATATATATATATATATATATATGGAGATGCTCTTGTGAGAGCATCTCTCACCTTGCTATGAGAGATAAGGTGGGGACCCTCACATCCATATCCAACGCCAACAACTTAAATGTGAGGGCCCCTACCCTAATCTCTCATAGCAAGGTGAGAGACACTCTCATAGGAGTACACACACACCTATGAGAGTATCTCTCACCTTGCTATGAGAGATACGGTGGGGACCCTCACACTACGTAGGTAGCATTTGCATACAGAAAACCAGACACACTGCAAGCAGCACATTGCCATTAACACCTGTTGCAGCAGCAGTGCTGCTCATGCCCAAGTGCCAGAGAATCTCTCCTATGCGCAGCTCACCAAACCAAGCCAACACACCCTGCCTTCTGATTTATCCTCTGATTCCACCTACTCACTTGTCATGAAAAACCTTCCATCTCTCTCTTGCTGATCTACCCTATTTCCATCAGAGATGAAGCTCATCGCTACTTGTGGCCTTGAGCTTCAATTAACAATTCTCCATAAATGGCATGCCCTGTTCTTGGCTCTGCCATTAACGCCACCCAGCAGTCCTCAGGGTGCTCTCGCTATCCCTGCCATTGGTATAGTTGGACCAATGGCCGTGAATGGCCTCTCACGCTCCCAATCAGTTTAACCTGTTCATGCTCCCTAATCAATTTTTTAAACGATGAAGATGACTACCTTCTAGGTTATGTATAGTTGTCTGTTTACTACTCTTGAAGTGGGGTTTTACTTTGTGAGTCCGTAGCTATTCACACACCAAAGGACTTTCAGATTCTAAGTTATTTCGGTATGGGCGTATATTTCAATTCATTTGCAATAGTTAAAAGTACTTCCAGAACTTCTACAGGAATACAGAAATTATTGGAATGGGGCACACTGATTGAATTGTCATTGCAGAATGGGAAAAAGGAAACAGTAACTGCCTTAGGTGCACTTGTGCATTTTATACAGAACATCACTGATTGAGCATGTCTCACTCAGACCGCAAAAAAGCACTGCAGTTTTGAAGGAAAAGGAACCTGCCTGCTAGTGAGGTTTGAGTGACCCGTATGTAGCCTTTAGATGCTAGATCAAATACAGGAGTCTTGAATTTCATAACTGTTCCAAGAAGGAAACACTTCCCAGTTTGAAGTTTGCTGATGGTTTATAACTCAAAGCATGTGAAGATCACATTCTTAAGAAACTCATCATAATTTTACATTGTTATTAGAAAGTTACCAATCTAACAAATAAAGTAAAAGTTTATCTTTTTAAATAGTAAAAAAATTAAAAAAAAAAAGTCACAAAATGTGCACAACTGCATATGTAGGTTAAGTAACCATTTAATCATTTTCAGATTTTTTTTTTTTAAAAAGCCCCAGCAAAAAGAGGACAAGCAATACCCTTCAAGACCAGGATATTCTGAGTGATAGACATTCTTCAAGCCTAATCTTTTTGCAGCCAAAGCAGTCGTCTCACCAATGCAAGCAAGCAATGGAGTTATTCCAGCTCTCTGATTTTGAAATAAGATTGACCCAAGCACTGCTTTGAAGAAAGAAAATCGACTCAATGGTAGAGTAATAAACATTATAATATCAAAACACCAACAAAGGCCAGGGACACCTCATGAGGACAAAAGTATTAAATTTGAAGAGATTTAATTATTCCAGATATCTGTTAAGAACCAAGTTCAGGAAAAACCAAATTCCAAGTGGTTAAATACCAATGTAAATCAACTTTGTTTCGTTTAGATTTTTAGGCATACAACCATCAAAGAAAGTGACACTGTGTTTTTTATTTTATTTTTATAAAGGCCATCCGAAATTCCGTAAAAAGAAGGAAAAAAAAAGGGCTGTAAGTGGTGAGTGCAAATATCTTTTTGATGACAAAAGCAATCTTGAGACGTTATTACCGTTTTCAATAAGGTGAATAACAGGGAAGACTATTAAAAACTCTACAAGTTGGCTATGAAAGTCACCTTTCTTTTGTGTGTGTGCACAGGCATGCATGGTCATGTATTCAACCAAATACAGGTAAATATACTGGTCTGGGACCAAGAACTATGCCAAATTAAACCCTACAAATATTAGGATATCAGGACACACAACTATACAGATTCTCAATGTTTTCTACAACTAATGAGTCATTTTATTTTTTAAATTAAATTTTAAATATGCTTGCATAATAGTAAATTGTTTGTCATGAGTACTGCTTACATACTACTGAGCCATATCCAACATGTAGAGGTGTAAATGAGCTGCATTAGGCCTAGCTTCGCCTAGCTTGAGAATGGCTTGAACATAATACAGGCCACCCTGAGCTCAAGTAGAGCCGAGCTTAGCCCAGCTTGACCTAGGTTCAAAGTAAGTCAAGCTAAACTTGATAGCACTAAATTGAACTCAAGCTCAAGCTAAGGCCTAATTAGAAATCAAGCCCAACCAAGCAAAGCTTAAGCTCGGACAAAACATATCAAGTTTGAGCTTAAGTCAAGCCTAACTCAAACATTATCAACTAATGGGTAAGTTTCATAAATGAAGTTTGTGTGTTTTTTGTTTTCTTTTCATGGAATTATATATTGTAAACACAATGTCTCGATTGGAATATCTGCTCATCATTTTCTGATTTTAAATTAACCCTAAACTATCTAGGACCACTTAAACGAGCATCATTGATGTGACATTATCAGGGATTCACTTTTATTAATAATCAAGAGGAGCAAAGGGATGGTAGGCCAACGAATGGATAAGGAATAGCCTAAAACCAACCTGATTGGATAGATATCCGTATGTTTTATAGCAGTAAAGATCAACACTGAAAGAAGTGTTAAAAATAGGGTCATTTTCATATAAAAATATTTATTCTGGTCAGTTAATAAGATCGACACAAAATAGTTTGATTGTGAGGATATGATCATTTTTTTAAATTTTATTATGTCCCCCGTGTGTGTGTGTGTGTGTGTGTCTCTGTCTCTCTCTCTCTCTCTCTCTCTATATATATATATATATATATTGGTATTCCAATGGCAGCGAAGCTTGAAAGATCTAGTCATCATTGGCCCAAAGATATTGGTTTGAGCTTTCATACTATATCCAAGTGAACAGGAAAATGATGCTCGCTGAAAAGAGAGAATCTGTCTAAAATATAAATTAAAGTAGAAGTACAGAAAAGAATAGACCATAAAAGAGCAAAACACCAAATATTTATTAAACTACGGCCTTACCGAACTGCAGAAGGTGAAGCTACTGCAATAACTGGAGCAGATAATGCTTGTGTTAAGACTGTTAGGTTTACATCACGAACAGGTACCTGCAAATAAAAGAAAAACAGAAAATTTACTTGCACCCTTCAGTCATCAGCTTATCCATGTCAGTTGACTCACGAACATTTGCATGGTTGAGTTTAGCTAACTACCAGAAGTCTAGAATGATTATAGTTTTTCATGAAGGTGAACTTAAACTTCCAACATTAAATCTTTTAATGATACTGTTGTCATTCAAAGAACAATGTCATCAACAACAATAACAACAATAAACTATACATTTTTCTTAATGATTACATATTTATTCAGAAAATACAACAAGAGTAGAAGTAGAATCTTAAACATAAGACTCAAGAGGGGTATAAAGTTGCACCAACTTCGGCCTAGATATTAGCTAAAAATAAAACAGCCTTTGGAAGAAATAACCAGAATCTCCTCTATCCAATCAGCTGATTGCAAGGATGCATATCAAAAGAAGAAGCCCCTTGAATAGCTTTAGTTGGTTACTGAAACATACAACAAAAGATCCAGTGATATATTGTATTTGTCTAAATATTATAGTGTACTGCAAATTATTTAACCAAAAGGCAGCTGACATCAGATCGATGAGATAAGGCGTTGGTTATGATGACAAAGGTTTTGATATCACATGATCACACTAGTAACCAGGCCAAGAAGCTGGCCAACAATCAAATCTTAGGAAGTTTTGCTAAGTTCTTCAAATTCAAAATAAAAGCAATCAAAACTTGTCTGATGCCCATACAGTGGGATTTACTTAATATGATTCACAAAAATATGATTATTGATGACATTATGACTAGAAAATATGGACAAGCTTCTCAATAAAAAAGAAACGAATACAAAACCCAGGAAACTCCCACAAAATATATTGAGCGTTGAAAACTTTACAGTGGAGTATGTATTCAGCCTTGTGACCACGAATCCACGACCTGACAACACTTCTTCTCCAGCAACAAAGTACTGCATCAGCCATTATTCTAATCGTTACCCTCTTTAATTATATGAAAAGAAAAGCTGATAGTAAGCAATTTTTTACCAAACAATGGCATCTATTTCAGCTCTGAGATCTTCCACAAAATGAGTTAGTTATGTTCAGAGCAATTCGGTAGTAAAGACAGCTATATTGGTTTGTCAATGGCCTTGTCCACTCAACTCAATGATCTGATGGAATTGTTACAACTGATTCAGGTCAGGTCTGGGTCCATGTCAATCAGACCCACTGGATCCTAGGGATTTATTGACTAATGAGCATTTAATATTTGTTAGGATAGGCTTTACTGAATGGCCAATATTAGTTAATAAATACAGAAATGGGTGGTTGGCCCAACCCTTGAGTGAAAGGATGGACACACTTCTAAGTTTCAGGTGTTAGTTTAGGAGTAAACTTTAGATCTGGGTATGTTGTTCAAGTCAGCTGGACTACTGTATGGGTTATGACTCATAAGTTTAAATTCAGATCTAGTCATTTCTGTTCCCAGTATGTCATTTCTCCAATTGGATTGGATCTAATTCTAGTTAGCTCAAATCCATATTGAATCATCCATGATCCAACTCCAAATCTGACTTGCTTACTGCCCAATGGTGCTGATATGAATCTTAGAAACTATGATTAATAATATCTACAAAAGATAAATGAGAAAATCAGAATGATTCAACCCACCTCCAACCGCTACCTGGCAAATACTTCAGAAATACACCACTATCAACAAAAATAGAAGGACAAGTAACTAGAGTACCTAAACTCAATCAAGTACAATTTTATCCACTTGAGTCAAATCCAGTTTTAATTATTTCAAGTCCATCTCACATCTAGGTACGTTATTGCTAGAATCAGAGCAACCTAGATATGACCCAATCACAACCAGTTATAAGCCCAAAGGTGATGGTATGAGATTTTGGAATTATTACTCAGGACTAAATTTCTATTAATAATTTTTTGAAATGCAACATGTGTATCTGACAATTTGAAATGAGGGAAACGGAACCCTAAAGTACACCTAGGAACAAGAGCCTGTAGCACAGTTAGGAGGTCCTAATTGTTGCAACCACAAGGTCGCAGATTTGAGTCACATGACCTATTTTTTTTTTTTAAAGAAAGCATAGCTGCCTGAGAACACTCAGCATAGCTTAAACAAAAAGTCTCATCCACAATTTCAGACTCTCACATTCATCTATTGATAGCCAACATGTAATATTCTAGTATCAAAATAACAAATAATATGAAATGAAAAGGGTTCATCCACTCACACATACAAGACATTAGAGAGAAGCAAAAGATGCAATGTTAAAACCCTCAAAACAGAAGCAATAAACATACCAATTTCATTGCCAGCCTTCGCAGAAGCAGGATACAGAACAGTGCATATTTTATTCTGATACTTTGGAAGCTCTGAAGCTAAAACCTTGCCAACTGCTGGAAAATATGAAAATAGAATATCATTACCGCGGTGATAATAGAATGAAAACGCCCAATCTTCACAATTCAGAAACTCAAAATGTCAGACAACGCATAAAGTTATGACTGATAAAAAAAGATTTGTTAGATTCTTCAGTGTTTGGGAATGACTTCTGAGTTAATCATCAATAGGCAGCAATCTATGCTGCAATTCATCCCCTGCAGAAAGGGCATTTGTGCACGTCAAACAATAAAAATCAAATAATGTGCAAATAATGAGGATGATGCACTAGACCCCAAAAGTAATACTGGTATGAAAATCTAAACAACCGGTTTGTACATTGATCTGAACCACCGACCATCTTACTAACTGTGCATTAGAAAAAGAAAGAGGCAAATTAGGATCATTTGATCAATGCATTTTAAGGGAGAGAGATTTCCTCCTACAGAACTCCTGTGCGGTAGCCGTGTGGGATTTTTGGTCCCCACTTTAATTCATTGGGGGCCCATTTTGTGGGTGGCGGGGATTGAAAATCCCGCAACGCCCTTGTGCGGGACACTCACAGGTGAAAATTCTGCTTTTAAGACGAACTTTATCTAAAATGTATAAATGCGATAGATGAATGAATTGCCACAAAGCAAACACTAACAAACCAGCCTATCTCAAAGCATATATTATCAAAGGAAAGCTTCACACAATTTAGGACGTTACATATCATGTACAAGTAAGCACGTACCTTTTGATGGCAAAAAGGCAACCTTCGGAGATCCACCCCGCAACCGCTTTACTTCCTCAAAGATTCTTTCTGTACCAGCTCCCACCACCCCAATGCGAACATTTGGAGTTCCAGCAGCTCTACAAACGAATTCAACTAAACTAAAGGTCAAGAATTGTCATAAATATAACTTTATGAATGGAAAATCAAGATTACTAGACCAAACAGCACAATTCCCATTTGGGTATCATCTAATTAGCAATAATTCCAAGACCCCACCTCTCCAAACCATCAATCATCTTAAAAATTGCATCACCCCAACTGAAACTGAATTAAAAAAAAAAAAACCCACTTACTTCCATGCATCGAGAAAGATCGATGCCGCTTCAGGAGAGGTTATGACGATCCAATCAAATGCAGTGTCTTGCAACAATAAAACAAAGGAAAAGATGAAAAGGAAATCAATCAAAACACTGCTGTATGAACAGCAGTAAAGTTGCTTGTATGAGCTCAAAGACAGCATTTTTACCACTTAAAACAGTAGAAAGATGATTTCGATCGGGGCCCTTTTATGTGTTCAATGAGAGGAAGCTCCAAACAAGGAACCCCATATCGACCCTGTAAAAAAAAAAAAAAAAAAAAAAAAAAAAAACAGATCAATTCTCTTTGTAATCTTCATAAGATTGGAAGGAGGAGGTGGTGATGGTGATGAGAAGATGGGTACCAAGGCAGTGATGAGGGTCTTGTTCTTGCCATGCCGTCGAGTGACGACGACAACGAAGGAAGAGAGGAGGAAGAAGAAGATTGGAGCTTGCAGGAAGGGGTGAGAAATCTCTGAGAAAGAGAAAGAGAAGAAGAAGAGAGGAAGGAGAATGGGGCCATGGATCGATGGCAACGTGTAGGAAGACAAGGGCTCCTTTCATTTTCGTTACTTTATAAATGGGCTCAGTGTTGTTTCATTTGGTGCCTTGGGCTTGGGCCCCGGCAATTGTTTTCGTCCATAAGGAAAGGCCCACACTCTTGCGGTTAGGTTTTTGCGAAAATAAATAGAATTACGGGCACGTTTGTGTAAATACGTGAAACCAGTTTAGAGGCCCTTTTCTCTTTCATTGGAAATACCTAGGGCTAATTGAATGCCTATAAATTCATGCTATATAAGTTGTTAGAATGAAGACTAGAGGCATGTACAACAAAAATAAACATCATTTTGCACTTCTCATTCACCTCATATCCTTCAAATAATCCTTTATAGAGCTCAGCTCATTTGGATATGAATTTCTGTGTTCAATCCCTTTGTTATCTAATACAAACAAATAGGCCCTTGGGAAAATTTGGAATATAGAAGAGAGTCATCATTATGAGGTTGTGTAGGTAGAAGAATTTTCTCCTATAACTTTCACGCTCTTATTCCCCCGTAATTTTCATGCTCATCAAACCTCTCTACTCACCATTTGGTTGAATCTAAAAAGAATTATGATTAATGGACCATTAAATTGTAAGGTTAATCTGATAGGGCTGGTTTTTTCACATGATCCTCATTTGTAAAGAGACTTTTCCATCAATATTACTCTCAATCACAGTTGAGCTTCCTAGTGGGGCAATAGAATATGAAGTTCATAAGCACAATATGCGGTCCTCTTGAAGGTGGGACATTTTCTATGTAAGGACTGCTCAATTGTTCAAAGAATCATTGCAGGTGGTATATCGGATATTGCATGACTATTTTGATGCACCTACTATTCAAAGGCCACCTTTACCTCAGATTTACTCTATTGGGAAAGTGGACGTTTTTCCTTTGGCACACTTGAGATTTCTAACGTGGCCACTTGCCACTGTGAATTGATAAAAAATGTTGTTGTTTCAATTTTAACCTTAATTTACAGCAAGTACTTAAAAAAAGAAAAAAAAAAAAAAAAAAAAAAGACTGTTGAAGAGGCCAAAGTTTTGATAAACACCATCCATATGAGTCCAACAGCTTTGACCACCCACCAAGAGGGCCTCTGGTTTGAACCCCTCTGGTTTTTTCAATTTTAATGCGTAATGAGCAACAATCATTTGGCCCCAGCATAAGATTGATCATTTGATAAATAACGTGGTTAATACAATCTCATACATTTTTAATCATATATGGTGAATCTTACCTTGGACACAACTCTTATTGTTGAAGTAAAATTTAGGATCATAACATACATTTGAGGGGGAGCGGCTGAGATTTTCAGATGGTGTACTTGTGAGTACTGGGAGTTGGGAAAAGTCCACATCAACATTGAAGTGGATGGTGGATAAAATTTCCAACAATCGTCGGCTTGTATAATTATAAGATGAATGGCCCTATGGCCGAGTGCTGTGCCCCAAAAACATGTGGGGCCCACATTTTGATCCATCCGAGTGGACAAAAAATAGAGAACTCCTTGAAAATCATGGCTCCGGGATTTGGCGCCCATCCGAATGGACTGAACCGTTGGATCGACTGTTCACTCATTTTGGATAGTGAAAACTCGTGGGCTGTTGATCAAGTTGTTAGGATGATGATATGAGCCTCCATCACCATACATAGGTGCGAGATGGGGCCTAAAATGAGCCCCACAAGCTAGCCACAAAACATACAATATGACAAAGGGGTAAAATTACTTTCTCATGCATGTCCTGGCATGAGATGGTGAGAGCATTCAACTGAATAGAAACTGGTTGTGCTCCCTACATTTTTCACATGGAACTTAACATCAGAATATCACAGTTTTGAGTGATTTACAATTGGATTGAATCACTCAGTTCGTTCCTATGGATGATCAATACTCAATGCTATTATATGCCTCCTCTACCAGAAATGACTGACCCAAACATGATGCGAGAATATGATCAGCATCACAATTTTTGAGGAGCCTCTACAGATTGTTTAGAGGCCAAAGTCAAAAATTCAACTCACATTTGGAACTAATGAGTCAAAAGCACTTGTGTGCCAAATTACTTTGCCGCTAACTCTCACATTTTGCTAGCCAGAAATGAAATCATTAGCATCTTTCAACCTTGATACCTGACTCTTGGCAAACCATGCTCATATGATATTATGATTGCCTGACCAAATAGGGTATACGATATCAAAGAAATATCAACATCGATCCATGTTCAACAGTGAAATTATGCACCCAACAAAACAATCTCTGGATCAAAGAATAGGATCTTTCAACCATGATATCTGACTCTTGGCAAATCATGCTCATATGATCTTATGATTGCCTGATCAAATAGGGTACATGATATCAAAGAAATATCAAGAACGATCCATGTTCAACAGTGAAATTACGCTTCCAACAAAACAATCTCTGGATCAAAGAATAGGAAATCAAAGGAGTTCCCAACTGCCAATGCTAAAAACATGAGAAAGAAAAGTGCGTTTTTCTCAACATCAAAATTTTTTATGAGCTTACAGAATCTCAGAAGAAATCGAGGCCTCAATCCAATTCTAGTTCACCATAAAGTGATGATACATTTGCCAACTAACTAAACTACTTGAGTGATGCTTCATGCTTCATGTCCATCTATTGTGATGGTGTCTGATCACACTAAGCTAATTCTATGGATAATTAGAGGAAAAAAAAAAAAAAAAAAAAAAAAAAAGGAAAAAATGGGAAAAACTAGCTTACTTGCTGTTGGTGACTACCATAAATAGGATAAGCCCCAGGAGCAGCAGCTGCGTACATGGTTGCATCTTAAGGTGCTACGGCATACCCGTAGCCATTGTAAACCTGGCTCCCATAGGACAAAATGTTCCACTGATTTCCAGGATCCGTTCTTTGCTGTCAAATCCATAAGAATAAAATATTATTATAAAACAGAGATATACATCAAAATACATGAAAGAATGGTTATGAGAATTCATGCCCCAAGGTTAGAAACAAGAATTACATAGTTCTACACTCTTTGTGACCTGAATAACTCTTAAGGTATCCAAGTAAAGGCCCTAAACCAAGCACCTCATAAATGACCCTCAGAATGGACAAGATAATATGCCCCAAAATCTCGCAGTTGGGAAAACTTTGGTGCTTCAACTATTGAACTTCTCATTGAATGTGCACCATCAATCCTCTTTTTAGGCCACAAAGATTGAGGGGCAAGAACCATTCAATCCCCAATAGGCCTTTTGTGAACACAAGCAAGGGTATAAAACAGACAAGATAGGCAGCGCAAAGGATATAGAAGAGACAAGATATGCAATAACATAGTTGTTCTATTCATCAATGTCGTCATCAAAGCCTAATATCATCAGTTAATTGGTCAATTATGAGCCTTAAATAACAATAATGATTGTTCATGACCTAATATACCTGCTTGTTTCCCAGATTGCGACCCCATGAAAGACGAATCGCTTGCTTCCCAATAATTATTCCGTTCAACTTATCCAATGCTTCTTCGGCATTGTTTCTGCCAAGAGTTGAGCAAGTGAGAATCCAAAATAAGTATCAATAAAGAGAGAATCCAAAATCAATGTGTGATGGATGATTTAACATGTTGTACGCTTGCATTGAATCATATGCAAAAGATATTTACCGATGAGCAAATTGCACAAACCCACAGCCTTTCCCAATTGGGATCTTTACTGAAACAATCTCACCATATTGAGAGAAGGCTTGTCTAAGATCCTCATCGCTGGCATTTGGATCAAGTCGTCCGACAAATATCTACCAAAAGAAAGAAGTTAACAGCCACAGAGTTCATCATATCAACACAATAAGGGCAGATCTGCACTCACTGTTGTGTTACTCAAATCACCATCAGACTGGAGAGCAACATTTGATGCATAGCTACCTATCAATAATACCAAGGAGAAGGTTAAGGAAAATAACAAAGATTATTTCTTTTTCAGCTTACCAACCTTGACTTGATTTTTTTTACCAAGTCTGCAGTTCAAAAGAATTGCAATGTGAAATGTCAAATAGACCACTGAAATACAGTTCGGCCCAGCATTTGTTAACGAAACCTTCTTCTAATTTCTATTTTCATAAAATTAAATATAGACAGGATTAACTCCACAATCACCAATCTACTTGTAGCTCAAGTGGTGAGCCAACTCCCTATCCATGGACACTACCAGGGATGGATGCTTGGCCTCTTAGATAGGATCTTGGGGTAGTGTGAGTGTGTGGGTGTGTGAGTATCTAGCAGAGCCAAAAAAAAAAAAAAAAAAAGAAAGAAAGAAAGAAAGAAAGAAAGAAAAAGAAACACAATCTGTTAATACTGTGTCGACCCTGATCCAGGGCCCACTTTCTGTGAGAAAAATTCCAAAGTGGGTTCATGTCCACTCAAAAAGGGTCCTATATGTGGTGACATAGAAAAAGAAAAATTTAGAATGATAAATTTCTTTTTCAGAGACAAGCAGGGTAAGACGCTGTTTGAATGGCCAAAATTAGGTGCCTGATGCTTATTTGACTACGCATCCAACAAGGCCAAGATTATACAATCTTGAGAAGTACTAAAGTAGTTATGGCTGATTTACTGTTATAGTGCAATGGAGTTCTGAATTTGAGTTAATGTTAAGAGCCTTTGTTAGAGTAGAAGTAGTGGATGAGTTTTAGAAGTGTTTGTATGAGCACAACAAGGAGGGGCTGTCAAGTGCACGAGCGCACACACACATGGTTTTCTTCTGCTGAAAGGCATCTCTCATGTTGTGTGTGAGAGGTAACAAAGGGCCTGTTTGGCATTATTCTTGCACTAAGAGTATTTTTATTCTGAAAATGAGTTGTGCCGAGAATGAATTTGTGTTGAGAATGAAATGTAGTGAATTTGTTTGGTAACACAATTTTTATTTGGTCAAAATTGTTCCAGAGGAGAAGGATAGTAGAATCATGTTTGAAAACACTTCACTTTGAATCCTATTTTAAAATCCCACACAACTCGTATATGTTAATTTAAAAATCATGTTACATGTAGAATTCTCTTTTAACAATAGTGTTGGCGGGCGACACTTCGATACTAATTGTCGTATTTTCAACAGAACTCAAAATATAAAAAATAAATTATTTATTTTGCGTAAAAAGTAGACCTAGGGAAAGATAAGCAGTATGTATGAGATGTGCATATCAATTTACAGAAGGGTGTGTGGCCTACCCAAGCACAGCACTTGACACATATTCAGTAGGGATGGGTGGTGGTAAGCAATGGGGAAACTGACAATAGATTCGTGCATAGATTTTATGAATGACCCCTAATAATTGATTTAAAAGTTTTAGCAGGGACAACTCTCAAGGATCCACTTCCCCTCTTTCTCTTTGCATTTGCAGAGGCTACATTTTGATGAATTGCAAAGAGAGAAGATAGAGGTGTGAATGAGGAGAGAGAACGACTTTCCCTTTTGTGACTGCTTGCATGATTGAGAAAGTGGGAGTGGGGTTGGGGGGGTGAAAGGGAGAAGAAGAAGAAGAGAGACACGACAGAGGAAGAGAGACGAGGGGGAGAAAGAAAGAAAGAAAGAGATTTCCAGGTGAGGGGGAGAGTGATGAGAGATTCGTGTGGAGGAACATCACAGCGATGTGGGCCTCTTTGTTCTGAAGTGAAAAACGAAGTTTTATTGTTCCTAAAACTTCATTCCATGAGAATGGTTTTCTAAAGATATCTTCTCTCAGCGTAATTAAGAAACTGCAACCAAACACATTCCAGTATTTTTATTCCGTGGGAATGAAAAAATGTTCCCTCGTAATGATGCCAAATGGCCCTTATTTGACAACGCATCCAACAAGGCCAAGATTATACAATCTTGAGAAGTACTAAAGTAGTTATGGCTGATTTACTGTTATAGTGCAATGGAGTTCTGAATTTGAGTTAATGTTAAGAGCCTTTGTTAGAGTTGAAGTAGTGGATGAGTTTTAGGAGTGTTTGTATGAGCACAACAAGGAGGGGATGTCAGTGCAAGAGCACACACACACATGGTTTTCTTCTGTCGAAAGGCATCTCTCACGTTGTGCGTGAGAGGTAACAAATTTAGCACAACATGGGACCCAGCTATCATCAATCAAATCCCCTCACACTCACTAAACCCCCATGAATTAACACTCGCCCTAATTTGATACTAACTTGAATTATACTCAGTCTTGGATAGAATTTCATAGAAAAATTTAACTTGAGAAGCTGTTAAACTTTTGAGGACGATCTGATTGCGATAATCTTTTGCCCAAATTCATATCAACAATGAGAACTTTCCATCACACTATCCCCCATGAAAGGAAAGAATCCAAGAGGGTCCCCAAAGGAGCTTAGATTTGTACCTCTCACGCAAGCTGAGAGAGATACCTCTCAGCAAAAAGAAACCCATGTACACACGTACACACATACTCACAATTTTCTCAATCGTAATGCAATTATTCAGAAGTTCATGTTTGCTTCTCAACTTAATGTGGAAATCCAAAGGTGACAACTCCTAGGACCTTCTCTCTTCATATTTCCTTCAATTAGAGCCCCAAAATCTCTCCCAAATTAACCCCCAATTTTTACCAACCCAAAATCCCAATTTCTACCCTATACCAAACGTCAGCTAAATCCCTCAAAACCCAACCCAAACTACACCCATACCCATCTCAGAATTAACCAAATCTACACACCAGCTATGGCTACCAATACCAGCAATCATATATTTGATCCCGAATTAAAATCCCAGCAAAACAAAGAAACCATAAACCCAATTTGAGCCACTCTCAGTCAAATCCTAACCAAATGTAGCTCATCATCCCAAAACCATTCCCATATTCGTACAGGCCCAGCTGCCAATTTCTGCAGCCCAACCAGTCCACTAAATGGATGTCCAACCCAACCAGAACAGTTAAAGCATTCCTGGTTGTGGATCCTGGCTCCATTTGCACCTAAACCTGATCCTATCCGAACCCAACATCCCTCCAATCCAACTCTTAACCACAGTCCTAATCCAACCCAAACTCCTAATATAACCCACAGTCCGAAAAGAACCAATATGTGATACTTGATAGATATGGCATCTCAACTGACATATTGCCAATAACTGATAGATATGGCATTTTGACCGACATTGTCGTTTTTCAAAAGATCTTTCTTTCTTTATTTATTGCAGTCAGTTAACAAGTAGGAGGGATGAAATAGTTAGAATGAAGTATCTGAATTCTGAAGTCATTTGCGTTAGTGGAAAGGAACGGCATTATCAAATACCTTGAGAAGAATATGGTTGTTGAAATCCGGATGCCTTCCTTGGAGTTGCAGCGCCAACACGCATTGCCCTACTGGAACAATATACACCATTCATTTCAGTCATTGCTCGCAATCTCTCATTGTCATCGGCAAATCTCACAAAGCCATAACCCTTCGAACGACCAGTATTAGCATCAATGACAACTTTTGCACCTTTTACTGATGGATACCTACTCACAAAAGTTTCTTGTAGCAATGCATCAGTAACATCAGAAGCCAAATCACCAACAAAAATAGATGGATCAGAGCTAACATCTGAACGCCTATCGCCTGAACTAAATGATGCCCAATTCAACCGAAAGGGCTGCTCTGTATTAGGCATTGTAGCTCCATTGTAGCTCTGCAGAACATTCTTAGCTGTTGCATGTGAAAGAAATTCTACAAATCCATAGCATTCCGACTGACCAGTCTGCTTATTGCGAATAACTTTGATAGAGACGACCTGCATAAATCATGTGGAAATAATTTTTGCAACAAATGACAAATCCAATGACTAAATAGTAAATTGTTAAGTGGCTTAGATATAAAGCCTACAAAGGATGTCTCCAACACCACCATAAGCCTAAGACAATTTCACTAGCAATGCAGCTGGAATGCTCAATTTAAATTAGTTTGATCTTCGGGTCACATTTGGAGTCCCAGTTTATGCCAATAAAAATTGGTTTCACATCCACAGTCAAAGACTTGTAAAATACATTTAGTTAGCAATTAGAGTGTCAAACCAAGAAAGAAGGGCTATCCTCTAAAAGCCACCTAATCTAAGAAATGAGCCCAAATGCACCATATAAACTTTAAACCATCCTTCAATGTCCAGGATTTTCAGTATGTTCATCATCTCACAATGGATAAATACGAAAGAGATATGACTGTTACAAGATAAATCCAGACCCAATGATAAGTGTAATGCATTAAAGATATGAGGTTACCATTCACAATTAATACAAAATAAAAAAAAAAAAAAAATCACTCAGGTAAGTTGCAAGAGAATGGATAAATGCATCAAAATTTGACACCAGTATGAGGTGATCAACTAGGCAAAACCCATAAAAAAGTCATGATTCAAGATAATATTTAAATACATAAAATAAATACCCACTTTTTAAATGAAGAATAATATGCAAACATCCAAAATCTTACTCCAAAAAAATTAAGCGATAAGCATTACAATTTTTAATCTGGTTTCAAAAGAGAAAAAAGGTAAGACTATTTTTTTGTTTAAACAAGTACAAGAATCATCCGACGCAAGAATTCCAGTCGATGCAAGTCAACATGCAATGTGTAGCTCATTTCAAGTAATCTGTGTATAAAGTATAACTGGCCCAAATAATGATTGTCACAACATAGCAATCCAAACAGATTTGCTGCAGCAGCTCCAACAGCTCCAACTAAAACTCACCTGTTTTGAATGACCAAGCTTCTTTCTTGCTCCCCTTCAATTTTTAAATCAGGATTCTCTATTCACAGTGTAGAAAGAAATGAGTTTGATCATAATATCGTGTTCGTTACACAATGACTTCAAAATCCTACAGACACTCAACTCAAAACTTACCATCATAATCCCCACCATATCCCATATATCTAAGGTCAGCTTTGTAAGCTCAACATTTCCATTCAACCTAAAGCCATGTTCTTAGTAGCTCCACAGTTTATCATGTCTTTCCTCAGTACTTCACCCAAGGTCTTTATTAGTCTCTCCACTTCTCAATGTTCCTTGAACTTGTAACTTTTTAATATCCCACTTGATACAGTAGCCTATTGCATCACAAGTCACAAACGAAGAGGTACATCGGAAGATTACTGCCAGCAATGACAATCATAAGCTGCAAGCTGATGTTCATAGAAGGCATGTGGAATTCAAAGAAGATAGCATTGTTATGTTGAGGATGAAATGAAAATGAGTTCCCGAGGGACCCTACAAGAAGCTACACGCCAGAAGTGCAGGACCATTTAAAATTATTAATCATAAAAAGATCAATACTATCGCAATATGTAATTCAGAAAAAGTCGAAGAAAGGATGAACCGACAAAATATTTATGTTGGGCCTCAATGGGAATTTGAGTTAGGAGTAGATCTTTCTAAGGTATACAAATTTGAATTTATTTGGTTCAACTGCTAGAGTTGGATGAGGCAAAACCTTCACATCCAATTTTTAAGGGGCGATCGAATAAGAATCTATTCCATATTTTCTTACACAGCTAAAAAACCTACTTGTGATTAAGAGGTTCATTCAAATCATTCCAACAGATACATGTTGAACCAATCAGACGAGCCGAACATTAGCCCCACATTCAATGTGGAAAATCTAACATCTATGGATGAGACATACAAGGGAGCACATTGTATACTCGTCAAGGCGGATACCAAGGACTGTGTTTGTGCAAAGAGAGGATTCCACTCTCAAGAGTTTCTATTTCCATGGGCGAGAGGATTCGCACATACCTACCCTCTCCATAGGAAATCAAAATCCTCAACAATTGAGGAAACTCAATTCAACTTTTCTTTTCTTTTTTGCAAGGAAAATATGTCACACCAAACAACAAAACAGTGGGTTACATATGATTTTCCTCTCCATCATACAATCCTCTCCTCGCCCAGACGCACTGCAAAAGTTCTCTGTAAAGTGGAAACAGAGACGTCTCTCCTATACACCTAGATTTTAGGCACATATATACCTTCAACAACTCAACCAAGAACTATATCAGCCATCATAGTTGTCAATTCCATCATATTCCATCAATACAAAACGACCCCATGTAATGCTTTCTCCTCTTAATCGTCATATCAAGACAAGACTACCCACCATGATCAGATTGTACATTGTAGCTGTTTCCACAGGACAATCCATGTAACTTTTCCTTTCCTTTTATTTAAATCTTATTTCAAATTTCCATTTCCATTCCATCTTCTAACATCTATCTCTACCATTTCATGCATCATTGCCAATGTTTCCATGCTCAATCTGATTATATTTAATCTGGGGTATCCAATTTTTGACAAAAACACACTTCACACACACACACACACACACACAAAAAAAAAAAAAAAAAAAAAAAAAAACAACCCCACATCTACAACCCCCAGTTACCATAAAATCAACGAAGAAGATCGTGATAATACAACAGATTTGAAATGACCCACCTCGCCGGTTTGCGCAAAACAGCTGTGGAGGTAATTCTCATCCATCCAGTAATGGAGATCACCGACCCAGATAGTCTTGTTCTCATCAGTCGATCCGTGCGGATGAGATTGTTGGTGGTAGGCAATGAAATTGTGGGGTGGGTAGTGGTGGGCCATCATCATGGCCGATGCAGGATATTGCATGGCCACCCATTGCTGCTGCGGATCTGAACCGTTCATCTTCGTCGTGTTGATCTTCTTGTTTTAGTGTTTCTCTTGCAGAAAAGAGAGATGGGGGAGAAGTGAAGGGTAATTTGGGAGATTGGATGGAAAAAAGAGAAGGTCTGGTGTGAGGGAGAAGAAGAGATAGGATCGGGAAGAGAAGAAAAAGAAAGGGATATGGAAAGGGATTTTCTATCAATGGAAGGGAAGGAGAGAGGAATAGGAGGTTTGTTTTTACCGTTGGATTATGATGGTTTTGATCTGGACCGTTGATTTGAGAGATCGAATATGAACGGGTGCGATCAACCATATCCATTTCTAAGTCTGTTGATTTATTTTTATTTTTTTTACTTTGTGTTTTATAGATATACATGGGCAATGGTAAATTAGCATGATCCTTAAACTGGCCTCATTTACAATCCTAGGCTCATCTCTGCAATGGGTCATGTTGGGCAACCAATTCCTTGGAGATTACCCAATAGTTTTTTAATTTTCCAAAATTTGAAAGTCTACATTTTCCACTTATAAATCCTGTCGGGCACATTTGTATAGAGGCAACTTCCATGAAAAGATGAAATTGTCACATTTGCAAATTCTTTGATTTTTAAATACATTGGAAAAGGTTTTATGAGGAAATTAGAACTTCATGTTTTGTGCAAAAAGGTGTTCGTCAATTCCTTATTGAAAACTAGTATTTATTGTATGGTGAGTCCATTTTTCCTCAAAAAAAATAAAAATAAAAAAATAATAATAACAAAACTGGAGTTGAACCCATCTTGATTGTCAAAGGCCTTTGGACCAATTACAAGTGACGTTTCTTGATCAAACCTACCTATCGAACGTTATAATTCAAGGTTCATGTTGAACCTTTTTCGTGTTACTAATGACATTTCTAAGTAATAAATGGGTTATGTTCGAATTGAGTCCATTTTCATCATTCACAATGCCCAACACTCATCCATTTTTGTAGGATGCTTATACCCACTGAATATGTCGTCAACACCATTACAAAAATAATACCCAACTGATCAAATAAGAGTATATTTAAAAAAAAAAAAAAATGGGTTCGGTTGTGATACTCAGGAGGGGTGGAGTGGGGTGCGGTGGGGGCGGGTGGGGAGAGTGGTTTCGTAACAAAGGGGTGGGTGGGGTTGGGAGCGGAGGGTGAAGAAAGAGGGTGGCTGGGTCGGGTGGAAGTGAGGAAATAGAGTAAATAAAAGGGGTTAGGTTTTTGTGAAAATGCACTTCCCATATTTGCTATAGAAAGTCTATTTCCAGGCTTAGGAAATAAAAAGATGACGTGGCGAAAAAGTAGTTCAGCAGAAAACTACTGCACCATACTTCCGCAAAAAAACAGCTCATTTTCTATGAAATGGGTTACACAAACATGCCCTTACCCTCCTTGTTGATTGATTGTATTTGGTCATACTCTTTGTCATTGTTCAATGTTTTCTTTTGCTTCTCCCTCACAAAGAACATTTTTCGAATTTTCTTTTATGGGCAATTTAAGAAGCTGGATCAATCTTTGCACCTGATTGCTATATAATCCATTGGTTTGACCTACCAATGTATTGGGTTTTGTCATCCCTTTTGGATGTTTGTGTACATGTCATGGAAAATTGGTTTTATGGGAAAAAAAACCTTCCGACCTCCACCATAGGAAATTAATTCTCAAGGCATCATGAAAAAGATAGTCTCTTTCTGTGCTTTTATACAAAGCAGCCGCACCAAATAAGAACTTTACTGCTACGTGGGATTTAATTTTCACTACCTTCACTTTCCTCTGCATAAAACCGACTACACAAACGTGCCCTAAGTCTGAAATCTAGAGCTCACAAACTTAAGTGACATTTATCTTTTTCACTTTATGGGCAATATTTATAAGGGTACTTTCATTTGCATCTATCTATTAATCTATGTAACATTGTCCATGGATATATGATCAGATGCATTGAACCTATGATTCCCAAATATAGATAAGACACAAACCAATGTGGGGATTTAAGTTCTTATTATTGAGGAATGGGCTCCACCCAATGGGGAATATTAAAAAGTATTTCTGCTGCCTCTACTAACGTTTCGAGGTTTTTGTAGGAATGGTTAGCTATAGAAATTTAATATGGTATCAAAGCCAACTGGTCGTGAGTTCGAATCCCAGGAGGAACGACTCGGCGCAAAAAAAAAAAAAAAAAAAAAATAATGCGTGTTGCCGAAAGTACGCCGGCCGGGTTTCACCTAAGGGGGAGTATTGAGGAATAAGCTTCACCCAATGAGGAATATTAAAAAGTATTTCCGTTGCCTCTACTAACGCTTTAAGGTTTTAGTAGCAATGGTTAGCTAAAGAAATTTAATACTTATGTTTCTAAAATTTTAGATCCAGCAAAACCCTTGAAGCACCTTGTTAGGCTAGTATTTCACTCCTACAAATGGTGTGCCCAAGGGGCTCCACTTACATACTAGTATTCATTTTGTAATTAAGGTCCTTTTTGGCATTGCACTGCTGAGATGTTTTTGTGTTCCCACGAGATAAGATTCCAAGAAGACCTTTGGTCAGTATTAATCACGCTTAATCACGCTTCCTAATTTTTATCTCATCGGTCAAAATCCAAAATCTTGCCCTGCTGAATCAATTAAGTCTGGACGATAAAACATCAGTTGTTTTTAATCAAACTCGCTGTTACAACCATTTTGAGTTTTGTTTCCTGCTTCACCCCCGAGATCCTCATCCTCTCTCTTTAATTCTGTTACACTACGACCCGAACTAATCATGATTAAGACTAATTAGTTGAGATTAATGCTAATTAAGCATGGATAATTGGGTTAATCATGGTTAATGACCAAAGATGGACAAATCAGTCTCAAATGATGCATTAAGCATAATTGAATGGATTTGAATGAAATTGAATTGGTTAAAATGAGTTTAGACTCAAATAAGGTAGGCTAAAGACTTTTTCGTAAATACAGGTTTTCACGTATTTCGTCAAATACGAAAATTCTTAATACCAACGTGTATATCTCGAATAGTACATTAACTTTCATAATAGACGCGATTCCAATTGACCTCAAATGGACCAAGTGAAGTTTCATTTGACTCAAAATGTAAATAGACTAAATGTAAAACCTCATAGGGGGTTTTAGTGTGAAAAGCTCTTATATTAGAATGAGATGAGAGAGATGAGCTCATTTCACCTTTAACTAAACCCTAGGCTTATCTTCTCTCTTTCTCTTCCATTTTTCTTCATTGATAGTGAGGTTAGGAGAGATTCAAGGGGCTTTTGAGGAGATCAAGTCATTTCCCCATTGTTGAAGTGTAGAGTTTTGCAATAGGTAGTGTCAAACCAAGCTAAGCAACAAAAATGGGGTTTCTCTTCATCACTCTTCAAATAGAGGCAAGTATAAACATCTCTTGTGATTAGTGTTAATCATTGTAGAAGCTCATAGAGTTTCCATGCATTTTGTGCATTTTACATTGAGTTTTGGGATTTATTATGGATTTAATGATGTGGTTAATGAATGATTAAGAGTAAGTAATTGTGAATGAATGTTGTATGAGGAGGGAACATGAGGTTCCAATGCTCATTACAGGTTGTGGAAATGATTGGAGAAATGAGAGTAGAAGAAGGGAGAAGGATTAGAAGTTCTGAAGCTTGAAAAATGAGTTTCTGGGCACAGGCGTTTAGCCGCAGGGCTAACCGCCATAAATCCGTAAAATGGTCGGTCTCTGGAAAGCTGACTGTGAGCTAACCGCCGTATTGCGGCTAGCCGAAATTGAAATTTCGACTAGCCGCCAGGTAACCGCCACGGTGACCGAGGTTGAGTCAGAATTTTCATAGCTTCTGGAAAGCTAACCGAACTCGATTCGGCTAGCCGCCAATTAAATTTCGGCTAGCCGCCAACTAGACTTCAGCTAACCGCCAACCAATTTTCGGTTAGCCGCCCGCCAATTTTCGGCAAACCGCCAGGATACTGTTAGGGCATTAACTGTGAATAAAATTTGGGTGGATTTTGGAGTTTGGATTTTTACGAGAACTTGGAGTACTTCTTGTGAGTATAAGACTAATCATAGATTCAATTGAATTATTGAAAATTAGTGATGTTTTAAGAAGGGTTCCTTGAACGAACCATATTAATCGATAATTGCCTAAGCTCCATGGGTGTTAGTCACGGGGACTAATAATGCACATATTAAATGTATAAATGTGATGTCCATCGAGAATAACACGTGTATTTGGAAACCAATGGTTACACCCAAATGGTTGTTTAGAATTGAGATAAGATTGAGTAGAACCATAGGTGGTTAATGGTTTTCTCATTGTGTTATTGTAATACAAACTAATGAGATTGATATTATTGTTATCCCCTTCCTTTGTCATGAAAGGAATCATTGAATTGAATGGAATAAAAAAAAAAGATTTCTTACTGAAGAGTATTGACCCTTGAGTCTAGTACTATCTAGCTATTGTATTAGAGCTCTAAATGAGTTCAATGAATTAATGAATGACTAATCCTGCTGCAGCAGATGGATTTTGGGGTGTTCCGGAGCTCTGTGGTGATGCTAGTTGTCCCTGGTCCGGACACTAGTAAGTCCCACCAATTCCGATCGTATCTTTGGCTACTGATTGATGCCTTTCATTGGAAGATGAATCCTCCCTTTAAGGGAAGATGATAAATAAAATGAATCATTCCTTTGAGGAAAGATGGTAAATGAAATGAAATACAACGAAATGAATGCTATGGTAGTAGTCATCTTGTACATGTTTATTGATTGATTGTATGTCTACCTATTGTCATTGTAGAAATTGTATAGACTTCTTTAAAATAGGAATTGTTATTAAACAGATCAAATGAACTCAATATGAATGTGTTAATATGCTATTGCGAGATTTGTTTATACATTGTTGAACCGTCGTGTTCATTAGTGTTATTAATGGCATTACAGGCCCGATTGCCCCTGCCGGTCCGGCAGCGCCCCCGACAGCAGTGGAGGAGACCGCTCCGGTTCCTCCAGGAGGACTGATTGAATGGAATAGATGGGATACTATCTGAAATGGGTATCCGAGTGCAAAATGGAATTGGAATATTTTGAGAAAATGTTTATAGATTCGTTTTGAAATGTAACTATTTGTCATCTGCATAGTATTTTTTGATATGCAGTGTTTGACGAACAAATGTTAGACGTGATACATATATAAGGACTTTATTTTGTATACATATAAATTGTAATTTGAGATTGTCAAATATAAATATTTCCTCAAAATTTTGTATTTGACAGGATATTGAGAATGTTATCCCTTATGGATTCCGTTTTAACTTCACTTAATTCGGAGTTTACGGGAGTAAGTATGAGCTCACGGCTCGGGGTTACCGGATCTCGGGCCCGGGTCGTGACAAATTCTCTCCTCTTGCAGACTTAAGAGAAGCCATATCACCTTCTATCAAGCTGCTTAATGAAGGGATGAGATGTGACACTATGGCTCTACTCCCCATCTATGAGTTGATTTAGTTGGAATGAGTGAAATATCTTGACCTTCTTTCATTTTGTGCATATTTAACCATAATATTAATGAAAAGTGAGCTAGATAGTATTTTGAGGCTCATCTGGCAGAATTAGTAATGGATCACATTTTCACAATAAAAAAAAAAAAAAGGTGGACCCACATTAAAATTCCTAAAAAGCTGGCCCAACACTATATTTCTATAGAGGTGGGCAGGGGCCGATACACACCATAAGTAGTGGGATCGGCTGCCCTGGTAAAATTCTAAGTTCCCTTGAAGGGCTTTGGGCCACATGAGCCATGCACCAGTTGGGGCCCAATCCTACACCGCCCACTAACCTGGGTAGCCCCATTTCAATATAAAAAATTCATCATGATTTCATTCAAACCCCATTTTCAAATCACCGTTTTAGGGCATCCAGATACCTAGGATTAAATGAAATGTTAAATTAGATGTCTTTATGATAATGAATTGATGAGCACTTGAATTTGGGAGAACCAGTGGGAAGACCCTTCAATTAGGCAAGGGATCTGAGTAGGGGAAAAAACTTCTGTGTCTATCTGCGGTGTTGTTAATGTGGGTCATTTTTTTTTTCTGGTATTGTTAATGTGAAAAAGTTAGCAAAATTAAGAAAAGATTTAGCGCTACCCAAATAAAAATCCTTGGTCTGCTACTGGAGGTGGGCTCCATGTTTTAATTTTCAAAAGTGGATATCATATTATAATTTCTAAAAGTGGGTCCATTGTCTAACAAAATAAATTTAAGTTCAGTAGTGGCGTCAAACATGATTATTTCGATTTTGTTTCTTATAACAAAGTTATTATAATGTTACCAAACAAGCTTTGTGCAGCATATTCTCTAGGGAACAATTTCATGTAATGTCGCCAAAATAAGTTTTGTACGACAATGCTTGAGCACAACCTGATTTCAGCATAATCTGATCTTGGCATAAAATTAGGAACAACCTAGGAATCATGCCAAATTGGGCCTAAAATTTTCATGCCATGTCCTTTTGTTAGGGAGAATTGGACATCCAAATTGTTTGTTTTTTTTTTTTTTTTTTTTTTTTTCATTTCAGTTTTTAACCCATTGGTTAACAGTATCAAACTGAATTTCTTGTCATTCATAGATAGTTGGGTAGATGAATGTATATATATTTGTGACATGTTCCATTCTACTAGTGCAGATTATTCCAACCTGAGTGGGACTCCGAAATCATCCACCCACAATGGGCCATATGATATTTGTGACAGGGATTAAAGGTGGTTAAGATTACCAGTCACATGTGGAGGTTTAAGTTTACTAAGTAGTCCCAAGCTTATAAGGAGGACAAGAGTTGCAGCAGGTTCGATGTAAAAATTTTGTCACATCTAAATCATGAATTTGAAAAAATTCTCAATATAATTCATGCAACGGACTCCGAACATAATTTGAGACAAGGCTTTAATGATGAAGATGATGATGATAAGGAGGTTAGCACATTCTCAACATTTTAGGCTAGTCCTTCCATATTATGAATAGCCTTTGATTCAATCCATTCATATGGTCCTTCACAATATTGATCTAGTGCTTAACTATTGTTGGGTTTAACAGCAGAAAAGAAATGTGTTTAGAGTACTGTTAAATTTTGAGCCTTAAATGCTATGATTATCTAATAGAATAATACTTTTCTTTTTTCTTTTTTTGTAAAAGCTAATAGAATAATACTAGAAGTGCCTAATTCTTTGAGTTGGATACGTCCCAATTGGGTCCGCATAAAAGTGAAGTACTTGTGACAAACGAATATAAATTAAGAAGAGAAGATTCAAGGGTAGGTAGAAATGTACATGAGATCTCCACTCTATTTTATGTGATTTATTGGGGTGGCGGCTGAGAAACAATCTTTAGAACTTACCCTTTGCCTTTCCAATTATAGGCTTCTTTTGATAGTAAGTCATTGCTTAGAATTGCATTGAATTCAATACTAATCAGACAAACCGGTCTTTTTTAAGAATATAGATGCCACAAAAGGACAATCGATTTTATTGATTCAGAGAAAGGCACTCTTATCTTCTCGCATGTGCTAGTTGCCTAAATAGGCCAGCACAGTATAAAATTCAAAGCACCAAAACTCAGGTCGAGTTGGATTAAAATCAGATATTGAAGATGACCCACGATCATATAAGAAAGGCTTATTAAGAATAAGATGATTAAAGATTCTGCAAATGATCACATCTTGATCACAACACTGCATTTACGTACAAACTTTTTAATTGATGAGAGGCTTCTCTCTTTGCTTGGTGCAACCATGCTGCCATGTTTAGACATTGAACCAGATTTCACGTTTTTAGTTACATATGATCGATCCAATGCGGTATATATATATAGCAATATAGCACGACATTCATTTACATCAGGGCAAGCTTTACATAGTAACTAACCACTAGCATTTCACATAGTTCAGAAATGAAGTAGATGACTATCATGTTTTCATTATTCCTCTGTGTGAACACAGACTGACATTACTTTCCATGTAACATAACACCCCTGGGGTGACACTAGTACTAAGTGGAGTACCGGACTAGATGATAGTACAAGGTCCTCCTCCCTTGCCGTCATTAGGGTGTCTGCCTCCGTGGCCGTCATTATGGGGTCTGGGTGGAGGACTGGGTCGGAAAGGGCAACTCGAACCACCCCCGCCAACAACGGCCGCCCGAACCTCAGGCCCTAAACGATCAGGCCCGTCACGTTTAGCGTTCTGCACCATCAGCCATAGGATAGTAATTAGGCATTTCAAATCTGATTACATAAATTGTCGACACCACACCTAACTATAAGAAATTATCTATCGCCAACAAGATGAAGATGTAATATGGCATGTTGGTAGGGTTCATCTTAGGATGTATTTGTATAACGCTGTAGGAGAGGCAGTTTCTGTAAACATTTTGCTCCAAATGAGATGATGTGAGTTTGCACCTGGCCAGTGTTCGATCCTTAGGTAACCATATTTCCTCACACGAGAGCTCTTTGCCTCATTCGAGGGCCCCTTTACCACACCCAAGCAAGGGGTGGGGGGAAGCATCTTTATTTTATGCGAGTCGAGATCCCCTATTATGTAGAAAGGAGATACCATTTCGTCCATTTCACATTCGCCAACTGTATAAAATTTTATGATAGCTAATGCACCCCCACGGGTGTGGGTTCAATGAGTACCCTGCCCCTTAGCTAGGTTAAGAAAAAATAAATTGTACACCAAACACATTAGATTCATATGGAAGCAAAAAAAAAGGTCTCTCTAATCCAGCAAAAAAAAAAAAAAAAAAAAAGAGGTTCTCTCTAAATGTCGTCGTACAAATGCACTGTTACAACTGGTTGGAACACATGAAATTGAGATTTTTTTTCCTTGGACTAAGGATCGTTTCTTTGCACGGAATTGAAATCCTAGAATTCTAGGAAAAATATATTTCCACAAAGTGGCTAGAATAATATCTCATTTGAAAAAAATAAATCAAGACGTGATAGAAAATGAATACTTAGTCATCATCGTAGTTTATTGAATCCTACAAACTAGGTGCATCTCCCATATATATATATATATATATATATATGAGTTACGCTACAAAACTCCTCGGGCGTTTTTCACAAAAAAAACCCCTTTTTTAGCCAATAAAAGTATGATACGTGTCATCAATGGTACACTTATCCATTCTCTTTCCTAAATATTCTTTTAAAACTGTGGATATTTAATAGATTCTTTGAGATCATTGGCTAATAGATGAGGGTAGAAACTCCATTTTTGAGATATGGGAGTTTTTGAGAATTTTCATATATATATATATATATATATGGAAGATGCTACTATGAGAGATATCTCACTTTACTATGAGAGATAAGGTGGGGCCCTCACATCCATATCCAATACCAACAACTTAAACGTGAGGGCTCCCACCCTTATCTCTCATCTTAGATGAGAGATATCTCTTGTAGGAGCATCTCCCATATATAGACTTCAAGAGGGGGGGGGGGGGGGGGGGTGGAATCATTAGAGATGAGACTATATATCAAGTTTGAGATCAATCACAAGTTTCTAACCCCTTCATCTCTGGTCAACAAATTTAGTGACTTTGTATTAAAGAAAAATCTTGACCCTCAATCTAACGGTCCAATCCATTCAGATATATAAAAACTCATTTGATCCATTGTACTTTGAGAGGTTCATGTGTATGGATGATTTAAATGAATCATAAAGTGGCCCCACTATGTTGTCCCTCACCATAATGTAGTGAGGGATAGATGCGTACGAATATTTCCATATATATAAATATATGGAAGATGCTCTTATAAGAGATATATCTTACCTTACTATGAGAGATAAGGTGGGGGCTCTCACATCCATATCCAATGCCAACAGCTTAAATGTGAGGGCTCCCACCCTTATTTCTCATAGTAAGTTGAGAGATACTCTCACAGAGCACCTTCCATATATATGAGAGAGAGAGAGAGGGGTACCATGCCCGTCCAAGTTTGGTGAAGCCCTTGAAGCTAAATTGATTAAGTTGGAAACTCGGCTTGGACTTGGAGGTCATAAGGCCTCCAATCCAGTTTATATAGATAGCAAGTCTGTGTCAACAGCAAATGAAGTTGGCATTTGACTGGCCATTAATTATAAGGAATTGCATCAGTTCTCTTGGCCCACCCCTATTGTGCACTTGTGTCGGTGGATCTTTCTCATTAACGAGAATAAAATAAAGAGAGAAGAATATAATTAGAATAAAGTGAAAATAATGCAGGTATCGTATAACATGATGCAGGTTACTATTTTGACTGTTTAATATTCCTACCCAAGAAAGAAAGAAAAAATTAATTAATTAATTAAAAATAAAAAATTGCAACCCATATTCTTTCCGGCCAGTTTAATAAACCAACTTTTATATGCCTATAAGGCCATGTAACATTTCCATCTGAACAACATATGGGTGGTACCAATTGGAGGTAGCTAGGTTCCTAATCCTAATTAACCAAATGTGAAGAGGAAGAGACCCACCAGTACTACTTTCAATATTTGAACAATTTCCCCATATCAGGTTTTTTCATTTTTCATTCCCTTCCAGGCTTCCAGCTTCTTCACACTATGTTAGACTTTCTTTCATTCAGCTTCTTCTATGAAATAATGGAAGATAAAAATGGCATTTTTTTTTTATTCATTTTCAAACATGTGTAATTAATCAGCCCAATGTGAAGTAGCCCTTGCATCTCCTAATAAGAAGGCACGTGGGTGAATACACAAGTGGACTCTTGGTAAGATCTCTCTCTTCTTTTGTTTGGCATAGGTTGTTTTCATGATCATAATTATCAGCAAATGCATTTTGATATTTAAGGGTATATATATGGTATACTAACAAAAGTACTAAATATTCCAAGCTAATCTATTTTGACCTAATATTTTCTTTTCTTTTCTTTTTTTTTTTGTTTCCTCAAATGGGTCTGCATAAATCAGGTTATAGGAAATAGAATCAGGTTGGATATCATTAAGGGCCAACTGTTCTGTCCAATTCAAATTTGTGGGTATGATTGAATGGCTGTGATTTCATTGTTTGTGAAAGTGTGATCTGATTGCAAACGGACGTGGAAGGCTAAGGTGAGTGGGATTTAATTGCACCCTTTCCTTCTTGTGCTGCTGCTGCTGCTGCTGCTTGCTATTTCTATTTTTTGGTTCTTTAGATGCTTTATTTAGTGTTCATTTGTCAACAAAATGCTCATTAGTCTTTAACTTTATATAATTAACTGTTAGCATCTCCTAGATACTTTTGCTATAATAATTTTAGCTTTGAGTTGTACTTCACGTGTAAGTCTGGTACACTTTTCTTTTTCTTTTTTGAATAAATTTTGCTATTTAGAATTTTAATAACAATTTTAATTGTATATTTTTTTTTTTTTCTTAAATGAAAAGAAATCCTAACTCTATCATATTTGAGCAACATAAGAATTTTCTTGTGTCATGTATCTCACCCACCAATATGGCTTGTATCATTGTATATCCTGGATTTCTTTGCCAGCTGCAATATAAACAGGAGTCAAATCAATATAAGAAGCCTATTAGAGGAGAGTGCAATTAATGCCTTCATATAGTAGTAAATAGTATCCCCAAAGCATCCCTAATCTAGGAACTATCCATATTCTTCATATCATTATCCCCATCCTATTTAATCCACAGTAAACTAGATTTCCAATGCCACGCTCGAGATAAGTTGATTGGATCATTTCACTTATTTTTTTCCTCTGAACTTCTGGTTTTTGAAGTTTAATCTTAATTTTATTTTGTTATGAATTATATGTTAATATTCATTTGTAATTTCTTTAAATATTTATAAAATCCCTATTTAAACATGTAATTTGTTTTTTACCAACGCGGGCATGTTGCACTAATTAATTAAAAGCATTAACAAAACTTTGTCAACACCATTTCCTTTAGATGATTATATCTAAAAGAGAATTGTCAGTTCTCTGAGGGTGTAGTCTCTTTGGTTCATTTGTAGCACCAGCACCAATAATAGTTCCTCTAAAGAACATGGCAAAACCAAAACCAGACTCTCCATTAGATGCATTCAAAGCAGCAAGCATCTTAAAAATATAAATTTCTTCATACGTTTGTAAGTGTGGACTCTTTTTTTTTTTTTTTTTTTTTCAGTTGTGGGTGGATCGGTTGTGACAAGGCCCACTCAGTTATTGTCATGGATTGCGAAGCTTAAGAGAGCGCCCATTGGGCTCGCTTGGGAATAATGCCAATCACAATCATAAAGGTAGTACGAGAAAAAAGATTCTTTCTTCTTGTTTTTTTTTTGGCTTGAAGGTTATATTTGTATGAGAAAAGGATTCATCAATGAGAATAAGAATTTTGTACCTCAAATTTAGTTGAGATGGAAAATTCTGATCACGATCCCATGATTGATGTGGAATAAACATTATCCGATAAGAGAGAATTTGTTCCTTCTTGCTTGCAGAATCAGGAGGTAGAAAAATTTACATCCTTGGATGGCCCCAATATATCACCACACGTTAGGATTGTTCCATTCCAACGGTGGTAATGGCACGGGTTGTACTTGGGATTCAGTCGGAGCTGAGTACTAAGGTTTTCAACCGGAGGTTGAGAGTTCGAAACTGTGCTATGACACGGGGGCGACATGGGATTTACCCGCTCTCCCTGATCCCGAAGGGATTAGTCCGGCCCAAAGGATTGAGGCACCCTTCGCCTCCGTTATATATATATGTATGTATATATATATATATATATATATAAAGGTAATGTGCATCCTTTCTAGAATAGATGGACTCGGCACGAATTAACTTGGCTCATTTCCAACTCACTAAGCAATTCAAATAAATGTTTTCATTAATAAATCACATTGAGTAACAAATCCTTTTTTGGTAAGGTAATTACTCACACACCAACAAAAATGCTCACACAAGTCCCTCACCATCACCACTATAGATTAATCCCTAGTTGCTTCAATGAATGGTAAGTGACTCAAAATTCAAGCTACCAGCAGATTTGCTCATAAAACACCTAACAAATGCTTTTCAAAACCATTAGTTTCCCTTCCCAACCACCCCCCTTGATTTCGGCAAATGCACCAGTTAGGCTTGTCCTGATCTCGACTTCTGGAGCTCTGTTACCCTTGGTAAAAGTACCAGCCGACCTTCTCCCTTCCTATGCAGCTCAGGTAATAGTACAAAGTATGCGCAGCTCGGCAACCGTGCCGAGGTATATCCACAATGAGGCTATACTTGATTTCGGTACCTCCAGCAGTACCTTTCAACCAATAACTATGTCAATCGGCATTAATGAAATTATATCCTACGCACTGACAGATAAGATGGGTAACGGATATCGACCATTCTTGGAGTACAGAGATCACTAGAACATCTCACTGCTAAACTCGTTGTAGCACCCACAAGACAATACTTTCAGTCATTGCTGCTAAAAGGAAGGCACTAGTGGGGCCTTCCTCTTCTTCAAATGTCGGCTAAGTCTTTTTTGGTTGGAAATGTCTATCATGCTGAGCCTGTCTTAAATCTAAATTTAATGAGTAAGTGCGTGCTTTTTGCACTCCTTATGTCCTGCGATATCAAGAAAAGATGAATTTGTTGAGCACATACCTCTTCCATTATTGGTTTTATAGAGCAATTTGCTGTAGTCAGCTTGAGGTGTTATGGCACAATCTGAACTGCGACAACCTACTGGAAGGGTGGAATAAGTGGACGAAACCATGCTCGACTATAGCTATCTATGCTTGCAGCCATTCTCCTAGGAAGCCGTCAAAAAAGGTCTAGGTTTATGCAACCTGGTCCGGACTATCATGGAATGCAAAGGATTTTTGTCTGAACAAAGGGACCTCAGGGGTGTCTGCCAAGTGTCCAAAAGCTCCCATTTTTATTAGCCAATGACACGATAACTCCTAGATGAAAATAGAGATAGGCTATGATAAAAAGACAGACATCGTACAATGGATAAATACGAAAGAAAAGATGACTGACGGAGAAGATAGATCCAGACCCAAAGATGAAAAGTGTAATGCATTACACGACATGAGGTCTCCATGCACAATTAATACAAATACAAATACAAAAGTAAAGGAAGGAAGAAAGTACACTCAGGTATAGTTGCAAGAGAATTGATAAATGGCGCACGTACAAAATCTGACACACACATGAGGTGATCAAAGGCACTAGAAGCCCATGAAGGAGGCATGACACGTGTTCACCGACGATTCGCTTCCCATTTGATCAAGGCGCCTAACTCATTACCCTCATTTTTTTCTAGGGCAGACGAATGACGGTAGCACACTAATTGATCATCTCGGACAGACGAAGTGGCTGCAGCATTAATCACCTCTGAAAATTGAAGAGACATCCACATGTCATTAATTACCTCAGGTTCACGCAGCAGAATTGTAGGTGAGGCGTCTATAACCTTGGGACCCACATCGAGATGAAGCTCTCCGATCTTGGAATTTGGCTCTCGATGCTCAGAGTCGAACTATGAGATCCAGAGGTAGTAGCTCATTTCAAGGGCATTCATAATACTAAGATAAGCCCTGATTTCGGCCAAATATACCAGTGGCTTGTCCTGATCATAGCACTTCTGGAACAGGTAATAGTGCAGCAGCTCCAACCTTCTCCCTTCCTATGCAGCTCACCTGTTTTGTATGACCATGCGCAGCTCTTGCTCAGTGCCGAGGTAAATCCACAATGAGGCTATACTATTCACAGTAGCTCGGTCAACCGAAATGAGTACTATGTCAATCAGCATAATGATCGGCTGTTCGTGACAGATAAGATGACCGGATTAATAATAGATCTTATCAGACTATCAGATCAACATGCAAAAGGTCAGTTACCGATCATAATCCTTCTACCTATCCCATATATCTGTATGGTCAGCTTTGTAAGCTCAACATTTCCAATCAACACTAAAGCCATGTTCTGAGTAGCTCCACAGTTATATATATGTCTTTCCTCACTACTTCAACCAAGGTCTTTATTAGTCTCTCAACTTCTCAATGTTCCTTGAACTTTGTAACTTTTCGAATATCTTACTTGATAAAGTAGCCTATTGCATCACAAGTCACAACCCGAGAGGTACATTGGAAGATTACTGCCAGTAATGACAATCATAAGCTGCAAGCTGATGTTCATAGAAGGCATGTGGAATTCAAAGAAGATTGCATGGTTATGTTGAGGATGACATGAAAACGAGTTCCCGAGGGACCCTGCAAGAAGCTACATGCCAGAAGTGCAGGACCATTTAAAATCATAAAAAGATCAATACTACTGCAATAAGTAATTCAGAAAAAGTCAAAGAAAGGATGAACCGACAAAATATTTATGTTGGGCCTCAATGGGAATTTGAGTTAGGAGTAGATCTTTCTAAGGTATACAAATTTGAAACTGAGAACCCCTTTCTTTATTTGGTGCAACTACTAAAGTCGAATGAGGCAAAACCTTCACATCCAATTTTTAAGGGGCGGTCCAATAGGAATCTATTCCAAATTTTCTTACACAGCTTAAAAATCTACTTGTGATTATGAGGTTCATTCAAATCATTCCAACAGATACATGTTGAACCAATCAGACGACCCGAACATTAGCCCCACATTCAATGTGGAAGATCTAACCATCTACCATGGACATGTATGGATGATACATACAAGGGAGCACATTGTATACTCGTCAAGGCGGATACCAAGGACTGTGTTTGTGCAAAGAGAGGATTCCACTCTCAAGAGTTTCTATTTCCATGGGCGAGAGGATTCGCACATACCTACCCTCTCCATAGGAAATCAAAATCCTCAACAATTGAGGAAACTCAATTCAACTTTTCTTTTCTTTTTCGCAAGGAAACTATGTCACACCAAACAACAAAACAGTGGGTTACGTATAATTTTCCTCTCCATCATACAATCCTCTCATCCCCCGGACGCACCGCAAAAGTTCTCTGTAAAGTGGAAACAGAGACGTTTCTCCAATACACCATCTAGATTTTAGGCACATATATACCTTCAACAACTCAACCAAGAACTATATCAGCCATCATAGTTGTCAATTCCATCATATTCCATCAATACAAAACGACCCCATGTAATGCTTTCTCCTCTTAATCGTCATATCAAGACAAGACTACCCACCATGATCAGATTGTATATTGTAGCTGTTTCCACAGGACAATCCATGTAACTTTTCCTTTCCTTTTATTTAAATCTTATTTCAAATTTCCATTTCCATTCCATCTTCTAACATCTATCTCTGCCATTTCATGCATCATTGCCAATGTTTCCTTGCTCAATCTGATTATATTTAATCTGGGGTATCCAATTTTTGACAAAAACACACTTCCACACACACACACACACACACAAAAAAAAAAAAAAAAAAAAAAAAAAAAAAAACAACCCCACATCTACAACCCCTAGTTACCATAAAATCAACGAAGAAGATCGTGATAATACAACAGATTTGAAATGACCCACCTCGCCGGTTTGCGCAAAGCAGCTGTGGAGGTAATTCTCGTCCATCCAGTAATGGAGATCACCGACCCAGATAGTCTTGTTCTCATCAGTCGATCCCTGCGGATGAGATTGTTGGTGGTAGGCAATGAAATTGTGGGGTGGGTAGTGGTGGGCCATCATCATGGCCGATGCAGGATATTGCATGGCCACCCATTGCTGCTGCGGATCTGAACCGTTCATCTTCGTCGTCTTGATCTTCTTGTTCAAGTGTTTCTCTTGCAGAAAAGAGAGATGGGGGAGAAGTGAAGGGTAATTTGGGAGATTGGATGGAAAAAAAGAGAAGGTCTGGTGTGAGGGAGAAGAAGAGATAGGATTGGGAAGAGAAGAAAAAGAAAGGGATATGGAAAGGGATTTTCTATCAATGGAAGGGAAGGAGAGAGGAATAGGAGGTTTGTTTTTACCGTTGGATTATGATGGTTTTGATCTGGACCGTTGATTTGAGAGATCGAGTATGAACGGGTGCGATCAACCATATCCATTTCTAAGTCTGTTGATTTATTTTTATTATTTTTTTTGCTTTGTGTTTTATAGATATACATGGGCAATGGTAAATTACTATGATCCTTAACTGGCCTCATGTACAATCCTAGGCTCATCTCTGCAATGGGTCATGTTGGGCAACCAATTCCTTGGAGATTACTCAATAGTTTTTTTTTTTTCCAAATTTTGAAAGTCCACATTTTCCACTTATAAATCCTGTCGGGTACATTTGTATAGAGGCAACTTCCATGAAAAGATGAAATTGTCACATTTGCAATTCTTTGATTTTTAAATACATTGGAAAAGGTTTTATGAGGAAATTAGAACTTCATGTTTTGTGCAAAAAGGTGTTCGTCGATTCCTTATTGAAAACTAGTATTTATTGTATGGTGAGTCAATTTTCCTCAAAAAAAAAAAAAAAATAATAATAATAACAAAACTGGAGTTGAACCCATCTTGATTGTCAAAGGCCTTTGGACCAATTAGAAGTGACGTTTTTTGACCAAACCTACCTATCGAACGTTATAATTCAAGGTTCATGTTGAACCTTTTTTGTGTCACTAATGACATTTCTATGTAATAAATGGGTTAGGTTCGAATTGAGTCCATTTTCATCATTCACAATGCCCAACACTCATCCATTTTTGTAGGATGCTTATACCCACTGAATATGTTGTCAACACCATTACAAAAATAATACCCAACTGATCAAATAAGAGCATATTTAAAAAAAGAAAAAATGGGTTTGGTCGTGCTACACAGGAGGGGTGGGGTGGGGTGCGGTGGGGGCGGGTGGGGAGAGTGGTTTTGTAACAAAGGGGTGGGTGGGAGGGTGGGGTTAGGAGAGGAGGGTAAAGAAAGAGGGTGGCTGGGTCGGGTGGAAGTGAGGAAATGGAGTAAATAAAAGGGGTCAGGTTCTTGTGAAAATGCACTTCCCATATCCACTATAGAAAGTTTATTTATAGGCCTAGGAAATAAAAAGATGACGTGGCGAAAAAGTAGTTTAGCAGAAAACTACTGCACCATACTTCCGCAAAAAAACAGCTCATTTTCTATGAAAATGGGCTACACAAACATGCCCTTGCCCTCCTTGTTGATTGATTGTGTTTGGTTATACTCTTTGTCATTGTCCAATGTTTTCTTTTGCTTCTCCCTTACAAAGAACATGTTCCTAATTTCTTTTATGGGCAATTTAAGAAGCTGGATCAATATTTGCACCTGATTGTTATATAATCCATTGGTTTGACCTACTAATGTATTGGGTTTTGTCATCCCTTTTGGATGTTTGTGTACATGTCATGGAAAATTGGTTTTATGGGAAAAAAAACCTTCCGACCTCCACCATAGGAAATTAATTCTCAAGGCATCATGAAAAAGATAGTCTCTTTCTGTGCTTTTATACAAAGCAGCCGCACCAAATAAGAACTTTACTGCTACGTGGGATTTAATTTTCACAACCTTCACTTTTCTCTACATAAAACCGACTACACAAACGTGCCCTAAGTCTGAAATCTAGAGCTCACAAACTTAAGTGACATTTATCTTTTTCACTTTATGGGCAATATTTCTAAGGTACTTTCATTTGTATCTATCTATTAATCTATGTAACATTGTCCATGGATATATGATCAGAAGCATTGAACCTATGATTCCCAAATATAGATAAGACGCAAACCAATGTGGGGATTTAAGTTCTTATTATTGAGGAATGGGCTCCACCCAATGGGGAATATTAAAAAGTATTTTTGCTGCCTCTACTAACGCCTCGAGGTTTTTGTAGGAATGGTTAGCTATAGAAATTTAATATGGTATTAAAGCCAACCGGTCATGAGTTCGAATCCTAGGAGGAACGACTCAGCGCAAAAAAAAAAAAAAAAAAAGTGTGTCGCCGAAAGTGCGCCGACCGGGTTCCACCTGAGGGGGAGTATTGAGGAATGGGCTTCACCCAATGGGGAATATTAAAAAGTGTTTCCGCTGCCTCTACTAACGCCTTAAGGTTTTGATAGCAATGGTTAGCTAAAGAAATTTAGTACTTATGTTTCTAAAATTTTAGATCCAGCAAAACCCTTGAAGCACCTTGTTAGGCTAGTATTTCACTCCTACAAATGGTGTGCCCAAGGGGCTCCACTTACATACTATTATTCATTTTGTAATTAAGGTCCTTTTTGGCATTGCACCGCTGAGATGTTTTCGTGTTCCCACGAGATAAGATTCCGAGAAGACCTTTGGTCAGTATTAATCACGCTTCCTAATTTTTATCTCATCGGTCAAAATCCAAAATCTTGCCCTGCTGGATCAATTAAGTCTGGACGATAAAACATCATTTGTTTTTAATCAAATTCACTGTCACAACCATTTTGAGTTTTGTTTCCTGCTTCACCCCCGAGATCCTCATCGATCCTCATCTTCTCTCTTTAATTCTGTTACACTACGACCCGAACTAATCATGATTAAGACTAATTAATTGAGATTAATACTAATTAAGCATGGATAATTGGGTTAATCAAGGTTAATAACTAAAGAGGGACAAATCAGTCTCAAATGATGCATTAAGCATAATGGAATGGGTTTGAATGAAATTGAATTGGTTAAAATGAGTTTAGACTCAAATAAGGTAGGCTAAAGACTTTTTCGTAAATACGGGTTTTTACGTATTTCGTCAAATACAAAAATTCTTGTTACCAACGTGTGTATCTCGAATAGTACATTAACTTTCGTAATAGATGCGATTCCATTTGACCTTAAATGGACCAAGTGAAGCTTCATTTGACTCAAAATGTAAATAGACTAAATGAGAGGGGGTTTTAGTGTGAAAAGCTCTTATATTAGAATGAGATGAGGGAGATGAGCTCATTTCACCTTTAAGTAAACCCTAGGCTTATCTTCTCTCTTTCTCTTCCATTTTTCTTCATTAATAGTGAGGTTAGGAGAGATTCAAAGGGCTTTTGAGGAGTTTACCTTCATCTCCATCATTTTCATCAAGTCATTTCCCCATTGTTGAAGTGTAGAGTTTTGCAAGAGGTTGTGTCAAACCAAGCTAAGTAACAAAAAAGGGGTTTCTCTTCATCACTCTCCAAATAGAGGCAAGTATAAACATCTCTTGTGATTAGTGTTAATCATTGTAGAAGCTCATAGAGTTTCCATGCATTTTGTGCATTTTACATTGAGTTTTGGGATTTATTATGACTTTAATGATGTGGTTAATGAATGATTAAGAGTAAGTAATTGTGAATGAATGTTGTATGAGGAGGGAACAGGAGGTTCCAATGCTCATTACAGGTTGTGGAAATGATTGGAGAAATGAGAGTAGAAGAAGGGAGAAGGATCAGAAGTTTTGAAGCTCGAAAAATGAGTTTCTAGGCACAGGCGCTAGCCGCAGGGCTAACGGCCATAAATTCGTAAAATGGTCGGTCTCTGGAAAGCTGACCGTGAGCTAACCGCCCTATCGTGGTTAGTCGAAATTGAAATTTCGACTAGCCGCCACGTAACCGCCACGCTGACCAAGGTTGAGTCAGAATTTGCATAGCTTCTGCAAAGCTAATCGAACTCGATTCGACTAGCCGCCAATTAAATTTCGGCTAGTCGCCAACTAGACTTTGGCTAACTGCTAACCAGTTTTCGGTTAGCCGCCAGCCAATTTTCGGCTAACGGCCAGGATACTGTTAAAGCATTAACTGTGAATAAAATTTGGGTGGATTTTGGAGTTTGGATTTTTACGAGAATTTGGAGTACTTCTTGTGAGTATAAATGCTTCCCCAATTAGTTTTAAGACTAATCATAGATTCAATTGAATTATTGAAAATTAGTGATGTTTTAAGAAGGGTTCTTTGAACGAACCATATTAATCGATAATTGCCTAAGCTCCATGGGTGTTAATTACGGGGACTAATAATGCACATATTAAATGTATAAATGTGATGTCCATCGAGAATAACACGTGTATTTGGAAACCAATGGTTACACCCAAATGGTTGTTTATGATTGAGATAATATTGAGTAGAACCGTAGGTGGTTAATGGTTCTCTCATTGTGTTATTGTAATACAATCTAATAAGATTATTATTATTGTTATCTCCTTCCTTTGTCATGAAAGGAATCATTGAATTGAATGGAATCAATAAAAGAATTTCTTACTGAAGAGTATTGACCATTGAGTCTAGCACTACCTAGCTATTGTATTAGAGCTCTAAATGAATTCAATGAATTAATGAATGTTTAATCCTGCTGCAACAGATGGATTTTGGGGTGTTCCGAAGCTCCGTGGTGATGCTAGTTCTCTTTGGCCCGGACACTAGTAAGTCCCACCAATTCCGATCGTATCTTTGGATACTGATTGATGCCTTCCATTGGAAGATGAATCCTCATTTTGAGGGGAGATGGTAAATAAAATAAATCCTTCCTTTGAGGGAAGATTGTAAATGAAATGAAATACAACGAAATGAATGTTATGGTAGTGGCCATCTTGTAAATGTTTATTGATTGATTGTATGTCTACCTATTGTCATTGTAGAAATTGTCTAGACTTCTCGAAAATAAGAATTATTATTAAACAGATCAAATGAACTCAATATGAATGTGTTAATATGCCATTGCGAGATTTGTTTATACATTGTTGAACCGTCGTGTTCATTAGTGTTATTGATGGCATTACAAGTCCGATTGCCCTTGCCGGTCCAGCAGCGCCCCCGGCGGCAGTGGAGGAGACTGCTCCGGTTCCTCCAGGAGGACTGATTGAATGGAATAGACGGGATAATATCTGAAATGTGTATCCGAGTGTAAAATGGAATTGGAATATTTTGAGAAAATTTTTATAGATTCGTTTTGAAATATAACTATTTATCATCTGCATAGTATTTTTGGATATGCAGTGTTTGACGAACAAATGTTAGAAGTGATACATGTATAAGGACTTTATTTTGTATACATGTAAATTGTAATTTGAAATTGTCAAATATAAATGTTTCCGCAAAATTTTGTATTTGACAGGATATTGAGAATGTTATCCCTTGTGGATTCCGTTTTAACTTCAGTTAATTCGGAGTTTACGGGAGTAAGTATGAGCTCACGGCTCGTGGTTACCGGATCTTGGGCCCGGGTCGTGACAAATTCTCTCCTCTTGCAGACTTAAGAGAAGCCAGATCGCCTTTTATCAAGCTGCTTAATGAAGGGATGAGATGTGACACTATGGCTCTACTCCCCATCTATGAGTTTATTTAGTTGGAATGAGTGAAATATCTTGACCTTCTTTCATTTTGTGCATATTTAACCATATTATTAATGAAAAGTGAGCTAGATAGTATTTTGAGGCTCATCTGGCAGAATTAGTAATGGATCACATTTTCACAATAAAAAAAAAAGGTGGACCCACATTAAAATTCCTAAAAGCTGGCCCAACACAATATTTCTATAGAGGTTGGCAGGGGCCGATGCACACCATAAATAGTGGGATCGGCTGCCCTGGTAAAATTCTAAGTTCCCTTGAAGGGCTTTGGGCCACATGAGCCATGCACCAGTTGGGGCCCAATCCTACATCGCCCACTGACCTGGGTAGCCCCATTTCAATATAAAAAATTCATCATGATTTCATTCAAACCCCATTTTCAAATCACCGTTTTAGGGCATCCAGATACCTAGGATTAAAGCAAATGTTAAATTAGATGTCTTTATGATGATGAATTGATGAGCACCTGAATTTGGGAGAACCAGTGGGAAGATCCTTCAATTAGGCAAGGGATCTGAGTAGGGGAAAAAACTTTGTGTCTATCTGCGGTGTTGTTGTGAAAAAGTTAGCAAAATTAAGAAAAGATTTAGCCCTACCCAAATAAAAATCCTTGGTCCGCCACTAGAGGTGGGCTCCATGTTTTAATTTTCAAAAGTGGATACCATATTATAATTTCTAAAAGTGGGTCCATTGTCTAACAAAATAGATTTAAGTTCAGTAGTGGTGTCAAACATGATTATTTCGATTTTGTTTCTTATAACAAAGTTACTATAATGTTACCAAACAAGCTTTGTGCAGCATATTCTCTAGGGAACAATTTCATGTAATGTCGCCAAAATAAGTTTTGTACGACAATACTTGAGCACAACCTGATTTCAGCATAATCTGATCTTGGCATAAAATTAGGAACAACCTAGGAACCATGCCAAATGGGGCCTAAAATTTTCATGCCATGTCCTTTTGTTAGGGAGAATTGGACATCCAAATTGTTTGTTTTGTTTTTTTTTTTTTTTTTTTTTTTTTTTTTTTTCATTTTAGTTTTCAACCCATTGGTTAACAGTATCAAACTGAATTTCTTGTCATTCATAGATAGTTGGGTAGATGAATGTATATATATTTGTGACATGTTCCATTCTACTAGTGCATATTATTCCAAGCTGAGTGAGACTCCGAAATCATCCACCCACAATGAGCCATATGATATTTGTGACAGGGATTAAAGGTGGTTAAGATTACAAGTCACATGTGGAGGTTTAAGTTTACTAAGTAGTCCCAAGCTTATAAGGAGGACAAGAGTTGCAGCAGGTTCGATGTAAAACTTTTGTCACATCTAAATCATGAATTTGAAAATATTCTCAACATAATTCATGCAACTGACTCCGAACATAATTGAGACAAGGCTTTAATGATGAAGATGATGATGATAAAGAGGTTAGCACATTCTCAACATTTTAGGCTAGTCCTTCCATATTATGAATAGCCTTTGATTCAATCCATTCATATGGTCCTTCACAATATTGATCTAATGCTTAACTATTGTTGGATTTAGCAGCAGAAAAGAAATGTGTTTAGAGCACTGTTAAATTTTGAGCCTTAAATGCTATGATTATCTAATAGAATAATACTTTTCTTTTTTCTGTTTTTTGTAAAAGCTAATAGAATAATACTAGAAGTGCCTAATTCTTTGAGTTGGATACGTCCCAATTGGGTCCACATAAAAGTGAAGTACTTGTGACCAACGAATATAAATTAAGAAGAGAAGATTGAAGGGTATGTAGAAATGTACATGAGATCTCCACTCTTTTTTATGTGATTTATTGGGGTGGCGGCTGAGAAACAATCTTTAGAACTTACACTTTGCCTTTCCAATTGTAGGCTCTTTTTGATAGTAAGCCATTGCTTAGAATTGCATTGAATTCAATACTAATCCGACAAACCGGTCTTTTTAAGAATATAGATGCCACAAAAGGACAATTGATTTTATTGATTCAGATAAGGCACTCTTATCTTCTCTGATCATGTGCTAGTTGCCTAAATAGGCCAGCACTATATAAAATTCAAAGCACCAAAACTCAGGTCGAGTTGGATTAAAATCAGATATTAAAGATGACCCACGATCATATAAGAAAGGCTTATTAAGAATAAGATGATTAAAGATTCTGCAAATGATCACATCTTGATCACAAGACTGCATTTACGTACAAACTTTTTAATTGATGAGAGGCCTCTCTCTTTGCTTGGTGCAACCATGCTCCCATGTTTAGATATTGAACTAGATTTCACGTTTTTAGTTACACTAGTGGAGCCCTGCACGTGTAATGCACGTGCAAGGAACGTACTATTTCAGTATGATAATCTGAAAACATAAAGTCATTGAAAAACTCAATATTAACCATCCCAATGGAGAATGACCATGTAACAAATTAAGTAATTTACAATCACTCATTGTTCTTGTGAAATTTAGTAAAAGCTTCAATAGAAAAAAGTAAGAAGAAGATTGAATAAGAAGATATATGGAAGGAAACTAATTAAAAAAAAATAGTTGAAAACCAACCTTTTAAGGCCATACATGATTAGGCAAAACACTCACAAATTTCAATATAGATTGATAGTCCGGCCTATTTCCCATTAAAATTTATCTAAAACCTAGCGCCAAATACATATCAAATTCAATGAAACAAAATACTAACCAACCAAAACAATACCCAACTCATAACTTTAAACGAATCAACAACAAATCACAAGGATTCCAATCAATCTTTGGCATTCTTATGTCTTCCTCTGACAAGCAAATCGTGTCTTTACAGGCATTGCGATTGAAGTTGAAATTTTCTACACATGAAAATCTCAACTGAAATTTCTTATTTGACTTTTTGCAGCGAATGAAAAAAATCTTCAAACACAACCCTTTTCATGATCATTTGAGCTAAGCATTTCATTGAAATATAATAATACAAAGTGAGGCCCACAGATGTGTAATTCTCTTTGATTATATATAATATAATAATACTAAGTGGGGCCCACAGATGTGTAGAGAAAAAACATGACAAGTTCTTCTACTAAGTGGGGCCCACAAATGTGTAGTTCTCTTTTATTATATATATAATATAATAATACTAAGTGTGGCCTACAGATGTGTATATGTAGAGTAAAAGCATGACAAGTTCTTCTACTAAGTGGGGCCCATAGATGTGTAGTTCTTATTTTATTATATATATATTTAATATAATAATACGAAGTAGGGCCTACAGATTTGTAGAGAAAAAGCATGACAAGTTCTTCTACTAAGTGGTATAATATAATAATACTAAGTGGGGCCCACAGATGTGTAGTTCTCTTTTTTTTTATACACACATATATAATATAATAATACGAAGTAGGGCCCACAGATGTGTAGTTCTCTTGTATTATATATATAATATAATAATACTAAGCGGGGCCCATAGATGTCTAGATGTAAAGGAAAAGCATGACAAGTTCTTCTCTTTTATTGGGGCCCACATATGTGTAGTTCTCTTTTATTATATTTATATATAATATCATAATACTAAGTGGGGCCCACAGATGTGTAAAGAAAAATCATAACACTTTTTTCTCTTTTATAATAAGGGCATAGATATTATATGATTATTATTATAATATGATAATAATATATTATTATATTATATTATATTATATTATATTATTTGTTGGGGGGCCTACAAAGGTGTAGTGAAAAAGTATGCAATTTCTCTTCTCTTTCATAATAGGGGTATAGATATAGATTTTATATTATTATTATAATATCATAATAATATATTATTATATTATATTATATTATAATATTTGGGGGTGGGCCCCACAATGGTGTAGTGAAAAAGTTTACATTATGATATTTGAGGTTGGGCCCCACAAAGGTGTAGTGAAAAAGTTTACAATTTATCATAATAATATATTATTATATTATACTATACTATTTGGGGGTAGGGCCCACAATGGTGTAGTGAAAAAGTTTGCATTATAATATTTGGGGTTAGGCCTCACAAAGGTGTAGTGAAAAAAAATTACAATTTCTCATAATAATATATTATTATATTATATTATAATATTTGAGGGTGGGCCCCACAATGGTGTAGTAAAAAAGTTTGCAACTTTCCCTCTTTTATAATAGTAAAAATAGATATTTGGGGGTAGACCACACAATGGTGTAGTGAAAAAGTTTGCATTATAATATTTTATGGTGGGCTCCACAAAAGTGTAGTGAAAAAGTTTGCAATTTCTCAAAATAATATATTATTATATTATATTATAATATTTGGGGGTAAGCCCCACAATTATATAATGAAAAAGTTTGCAATTTCTCATAATAATATATTATTATAATATATTATACTATTTGGGGGTGGGCCCCACAATAGTGTAGTGAAAAAGTTAGCATTATAATATGTGGGAGTGGGCCCCACAATGGTGTAGTGAAAAAAGTTTGTAACTTTTCCCCTTTTATAATAGTAGTGGTATATTATACTGCCCCACAATGGTGTAGTGAAAAAAATTTGCAACTTTCCCTCTTTTATAATAGTAGTAGTAGATTATACTATTTGGGTGTGGGCCTCACAATGGTGTAGTGAAAAAGTTTGCATTATAATATGTAGGGGTGGGCTCCACAATGGTATTGTGAACAAAGTTTGCAGTGTTCTCTCTTTTATAATAGTAGTTGAAGTAGATAGTAGATAGTAGATATTTGGGGGTGGGCCCGACAATGGTGTAGTGAAAATGTTTGTAGTATAATATTTTAGGGTGGGCCACACAAAGGTGCAGTGAAAATTTTTACAATTTCTCAAAATAATATATTATTATATTATATTATAATATTTAGGGGTAGGCTCCACAATGTGGTAGTGAAAAAGTTTATATGTGATAGATAGATAATAATGGTATAGATATTCTATTATTATTATTATAATATAATAATATATGATTATATTTTATTATAATATTTTGGGTGGGCCCCACAGTGGTGTAGTGAAACAACCATGCAACAATGCCTCTTTTATAACAGTAGAAGTAGATAGATACGATGGATCCAATGCCGTGTATATATATATATATATATATATATATATATATATATAAATATAGCACGACGTTCATTTACATCAGGGCAAGCTTTACATAGTAACTAACCACTAGCATTTCACATAGTTCAGAAATGATGTAGATGACTATCATGTTTTCATTATTCCCCTGTGTGAACACAGACTGACATTACTTTCCATGTAACATAACACCCCTGAGGTGACACTAGTACTAAGTGGAGTACCGGACTACATGATAGTACAAGGTCCTCCTCCCTTGCCGTCATTAGGGTGTCTGCCTCCGTTGCCGTCATTATGGGGTCTGGGTAGAGGACTGAGTGTGTAAGGGCAACTCGAAACACCCCCGCCAACAACGGCCGCCGGAACCTTAGGCCCGTCACGATCAGGCCCGTCACGTTTAGCGTTCTGCACCATCAGCCATAGGATAGTAATTAGGCATTTCAGATCTGATTACATAAATTGTCGACACCACACCTAACTATAAGAAATTATCTATCGCCAACAAGATGAAGATGTAATATGGCATGTTGGTAGGGTTCATCTTAGGATGTATTTGTATAACGGTGTAGGAGAGGCAGTTTCTGTAAACATTTTGCACCAAATGATGACGTGAGTTTGCACCTGGCTGTCCAGTGTTTGATCCTTAAGTAACCATATTTCCTCACACGAGAGCTCTTTGCCTCATTCGAGGGCCCCTTTACCACACCCAAGCAAGGGGTGGGGGGAAGCATCTTTATTTTATGCGAGTCGAGATCCCCTATTATGTAGAAGGGAGATATGTACCATTTCGTCCATTTCACATTCGCCAACTGTATAAAATTTTATGCCAGTTAATGCACCCCCACGGGTGTGGGTTTAATGAGTGCCCTGCCCCTTTGCTAGGTTAAGAAAAATAAATTGTACACCAAACACATTAGATTCATATGGAAGCAAAGAAGGTCTCTCTAATCTAGCAAAAAAAAAAAAAAAGAGGTTCTCTCTTAACGTGGTTGTACATATGCACTGTTACAACTGGTTGGAACACATGAAATTGAGATTTTTTTTTCCTTGGACTAAGGATCGTTTCTTTGCACGGAATTGAAATCCTAGAATTCTAGGAAAAATATATTTCCACAAAGTGGCTAGAATAATATCTCATTTGAAAAAAATAAATCAAGACATGATAGAAAATGAATACTTAGTCATCATCCCAGTTTATTGAATCCTACAAACTAGGTGCATCTCTCATATATATATATATATATATATATGAGTTACACTACGAAACTCCTCGGGCGTTTTTCACAAAAAAAAACCCCCTTTTTTAGCCAATAAAAGTATAATACGTGTCATCAATGGTACACTTATCCATTCTCTCCTAAATATTCTTTTAAAACTGTGGATATTTAATAGATTCTCTGAGATCATTGGCTAATAGATGGGGCAGAAACTCTATTTTTGAGATATGAGAGTTTTTGAGAATTTTTTTATATATAAAAGATACTACTATGAGAGATATCTCTATGAGAGATAAGGTGGGGGCCCTCACATCCATATCCAATACCAACAGCTTAAACGTGAGGGCTCCCACCCTTATCTCTCATTTAAGATGAGAGATATCTCTCGTATGAGCATCTCCCATATATAGACTTCGGGGGGGGGGGGGGGGTGTGGAGGAGTCATAAGAGATGAGACTATATATCAAGTTTGAGATCAATCACAAGTTTCTAACTCCTTCATCTGTGGCCAACAAATTTAGTGACTTTGTATTAAAGGAAAATTTTGACCCTTCATCCAACGGTCCAATCCATTCGGATCAATAAAAACTCATTTGATCCATTATAATTTAGAAGGTTCTATGTGTATGGATGATTTAAATGAATCATAAAGTAGCTCCACTATGTTGTCCCTCACCATAATGTGATGAGGGATAGATGCGTATGAATTTTTTCATATATATATATATATATAAACATATGGAAGATGCTCCTACAAGAGATATCTCTCACCTTACTATGAGAGATAAGGTGGGGGCCCTCACATCCATATCCAATGCCAATAGCTTAAATGTAAGGGTCCCCACTCCTATGTCTCATAATAAGTTGAGAGATACTCTCACATGAGCACCTTCCATATATGAGAGAGAGAGAGAGAGAGAGAGGGGTACCATGTCCGTCCAAATTTGGTGATGCCCTTGAAGCTAAATTGATTGAGTTGGAAACTCGGCTTGGACTTGGAGGTCATAAGGCCTCCACTCCAGTTTATATAGATAGCAAGTCTGTGTCAACAGCAAATGAAGTTGACATATGAATGCCCATTAATTATAAGGAATTGCATCAGTTCTCTTGGCCGACTCCTATTGTGCACTTGTGTAGGTGGATCTTTCTCATTAACGAGAATAAAATAAAGAGAGAAGAATATAATTAGATTAAAGTGAAAATAATGCAGTTAAGGCATATTTTCATCATCTAGAAGTCCCAGGTATCGTATAACATGATGTAGGTTTCTATTTTGACTGTTTAATATTCCTACCCAAGAAAGAAAGCAAAAATTAAATTAATTAAAAATAAAAAATTGCAACCTATATTCTTTCCGGCCAGTTTAATAAACCAACTTTTATATGCCTATAAGGCCATGTAACATTTCCATCTGAACAACATATGGGTGGTACCAATTGGAGGTAGCTAGGTTCCTAATCCTAATTAACCAAATGTGAAGAGGAAGAGACCCACCAGTACTACTTTCAATATTTGAACAATTTCCCCATATCAGGTTTTTCCATTTTTCATTCCCTTCCAGGCTTCCAGCTTCTTCATACTATGTTAGACTTTCTTTCATTCAGCTTCTTCTATGAAATAATGGAAGGAAAAAATGGCATTTTTTTTTTATTCATTTTCAAACATGTGTAATTAATCAGCCCAATGTGAAGTAGCCCTTGCATCTCCTAATAAGAAGGCACGTGGGTGAATACACAAGTGGACTCTTGGTAAGATCTCTCTCTTCTTTTGTTTGGCATAGGTTGTTTTCATGATCATAATTATCAGCAAATGCATTTTGATATTTAAGGGTATATATATGGTATACTAACAAAAGTACTAAATATTCCAAGCTAATCTATTTTGACCTAATATTTTCTTTTCTTTTCTTTTCTTTGTTTCCTCAAATGGGTCTGCATAAATCAGGTTATAGGAAATAGAATCAGGTTGGATATCATTAAGGGCCAAGTGTTCTGTCCAATTCAAATTTGTGGGTATGATTGAATGGCTGTGATTTCATTGTTTGTGAATGTGTGATCTGATTTCAAACGGACGTGGAACGGTAAGGTGAGTGGGATTTAATTGCACCCTTTCCTTCTTGTGCTACTGCTGCTGCTGCTTGCTATTTCTATTTTTTTGTTCTGTAGATGCTTTATTTAGTGTTCATTTGTCAACAAAATGCTCATTAAACTTTAACTTTATAAAATTAACTGTTAGCATCTCCTAGATACTTATGCTATAAAAATTTTAGCTTTGAGTTGTACTTCACGTGTAAGTCTGATACAATTTTTTTTTTTTGAATAAATTTTGCTATTTAGAATTTTAATAATAATTTTAATTGTATATTTATTTTTAATTTTTTTTCTTAAAGTAAAAGAAATCCTAACTCTTATCATATATGAGCAACATAAGAATTTGCTTCTGTGTGTATCTCAGCCACCAATATGGATTGTATCATTGTATACCCTGGATTTCTTAGCCATCTGCAATATAAACAGGAGTCAATCAATATAAGAAGCATATTAGAGGAGAGTGCAATAAGTGCCTTCATATAGTAGTAAATAGTATTCCTAAAAAATCCCTAATCTAGGAACTATCCATATTCTTCATATCATTATCCCCATCACAATTAATCCACAGTAAACGAGATTTCCAATGCCACGCTCGAGATAAGTTGATTGGATCATTTCACTTATTTTTTCTCCTCTGAACTTTTGGTTTTTGAAGTTTAATCTTAATTTTATTTTGTTATGAATTATATGTTAATATTCATTTATAATTTCTTTAAATATTTATAAAATCCCTATTTAAATATGTAATTTTTTTTTTCCAACGCGGGCATGTTGCACTAATTAAAAACATTAACAAACTTTGTCAACACCATTTCCTTTAGATGACTATATCTAGAAGAGAATTGTGCTCACTTCAGTTCTTTGGTGGAGATCAAGTGATCTCTTTGGTTCAATTGTAGCACCAGCACCAATAATAGTTCCTCTAAAGAACATAGCAAAACCAAAACCAGACTACTCGATGCAGCATGCATCTCAAAAATATAGTGTCATCTCCCACCTCCCTTCCATAAAAAATATAAATTTCTGCTTATGTTTGTAAGTGTGGACTTTTTTTTTTTTTTTTTTCAGTTGTGGGTGGATCGGTTGTGATAAGGCCCACTCAGATATTGTCATGGATTGCGAAGCTTAAGAGAGCGCCCATTGGGCTCACTTGGGAATAATGCCAATCACAATCATAAAGGTAGTATGAGAAAAAAGATTCTTTCTTTTCTTTTTTTTGCTTGAAGGTTATATTTGTATGAGAAAAGGATTCATCAATGAGAATAAGAATTTTGTACCTCAAATTTAGTTGGGATGGAAAATTCTGATCACGATCCCATGATTGCTATGGAATAAACATTATCCGGTAAGAGAATTGGTTCCTTCTTGCTTGCAGAATCAGAAGGTATAAATATCTACATCCTTGGATGGCCCCAATATATCACCACACGTTAGGATTGTTCCATTCCAACGGTGGTAATGGCACGGGTTGTACTTGGGATTTAGTCGGAGCTGAGTCCTAAGGTTTTCTCCCGGAGGTTAAGGGTTCAAAACTGTGCAATGACACAGAGGCGACAGGGGATTTACCCGCTCTCCCTGATCCCGAAGGGATTAGTCCGGCCCAAAGGATTGAGGCACCCTCTGCCTCCATTATATATATATATATATTTATTTATTTATATATGGAGATATTTCTATTAGAGTATCTCTCATTTTAGTATGAGAGATAAGGTGGGGGCATTCACATCCATATCCAATGCAAACAACTTAAATGTGAGGGCCCCCACCCCCCATCTCTCATATAAGGTGAGAGATATCTCTCATAAGAGCATCTCCCATATATATATATATTTATATAAAGATAATGTGTATACAGTATAACAGGCCCAATTAATGATTGTGCCAACATATAGCAATCCGAACAGATTTGCTGCAGCAGCTCCTACAGCTCCAACTAAAACTCACCTGTTTTGAATGACCAAGCTTCTTTCTTCCTCCCCTTCAATTTTTAAATCAGGATTCTCTATTCACAGTGTAGAAAGAAATGAGTTTGATCATAATATCGTGTTCGTTACACATTGACTTCAAAATCCTACAGACACTCAACTCAAAACTTACCATCATAATCCTCACCAAAAGCCATGTTCGTAGTAGCTCCAAAGTTTATCATGTCTTTCCGGATCAGTACTTCACCCAAGGTCTTTATTAGTCTCTCCACTTCTCAATGTTCCTTGAACTTGTAACTTTTCAATATCCCACTTGATACAGTAACCTATTGCATCACAAGTCACAAATGAAGAGGTACATCGGAAGACTACCGCCAGCAATGACAATCATATGCTGCAAGCTGATGTTCATAGAAGGCATGTGGAATTCAAAGAAGATAGCATTGTTATATTGAGGATGACATGAAAAAGAGTTCCCAAGGGACCCTGCAAGAAGCTACATGCCATAAGTGCAGGACCATTTGAAATCATAAAGATTAAAGATCAACACTATTGCAACAAGTAATTCAGAAAAAGTCTAAGAAAGGATCAACTGACAAAATGTTTATGTTGGGCCTCAATGGGAATTTGAGTTAGGAGTAGATCTTTCTAAGGTATACAAATTTGAAACTGAGAACCCCTTTCTTTATTTGGTGCAACTACTAAAGTCGGATGAGGCAAAACCTTCACAACCAATTTTTAAGGGGCGGTCCGATAGGAATCTATTCCAAATTTTCTTACACAGCTAAAAAACTTACTTGTGATTATGAGGTTCATTCAAATCATTCCAACAGATACATGTTGAACCAATCAGACGAGCTGAACATTAGCCCCACACATTCAATGTGGAAGATCTAACCATCTACCATGGACATGTATGGATGATACATACAAGGGAGCACATTGTATACTCGTCAAGGCCGATACCAAGGACTGTGTTTGTGCAAAGAGAGGATTCCACTCTCAAGATTTTCTATTTCCATGGACGAGAGGATTCGCGCATACCTACCCTCTTCATAGGAAATCAAAATCCTCAACAATTGAGGAAACTCAATTCAACTTTTCTTTTCTTTTTCGCAAGGAAAATATGTCACACCTAACTACAAAACAATGGGTCACATATAATTTTCCTCTCCATCGTACAATCCTCTCCTCGTCCAGACACACCGAAAAAGTTCTATGTAAAATGGAAACAAAGACCTTTCTCCTGTACACCACCTAGATTTTAGGCACATATATACCTTCAACAACTCAACCAAGAACTATCTCAGCCATCATAGTTGTCAATTCCATGATAATCCATCAATACAGAATGACCCCATGTAATGCTTTCTCCTCTTAATTGCACCTGATTGCTATATAATCCATTGGTTTGACCTACCAATGTATTGGGTTTTGTCATCCCTTTTGGATGTTTGTGTACATGTCATGGAAAATCGATTTTATGGGGAAAAAAACCTTCTGACCTCCACCATAGGAAATTAATTGTCAAGGCATCACGAAAAAGATAAGTCTCTTTTTGATGCTTTTATACAAAGCAGCCGCAATGAATAAGAACTTTACTGCTACATGGGATTTAATTTTCACAACCTTCACTTTTCTCTGCATAAAACCGACTACACAAACGTGCCCGAAGTCTGAAATCTAGAGCTCGCAAACATAAGTGACATTTATCTTTTTCACTTTATGGGCAATATTTCTAAGGTACTTTCATTTGCATCTATCTATTAATCTATGTAACATTGTCCATGGATATATGATCAGATGCATTGATCCTATGATTCCCAAATATAGATAAGACACAAACCAATGTGGGGATTTAAGTTCTTATGACTTATGTTTTTAAAATTTTAGATCCAGCAAAACCCTTGAAGCACCTTGTTAGGCTAGTATTTCACTCCTACAAATGGTGTGCCCAAGGGGCTCCACTTACATACTATTTTTCATTTTGTAATTAAGGTCCTTTTTGGCATTGCACCACTGAGATGTTTTCGTGTTCCCACGGGATAAGATTTTGAGAAGACCTTTGGTCAGTATTAATCACGCTCAATCACGCTTCCTAATTTTTATCTCATCCGTCAAAATCCAAAATCTTGCCTTGCTGGATCAATTAAGTCTGGACGATAAAACATCATTTGTTTTTAATCCAACTCGCTGGCACAACCATTTTGAGTCTTGTTTGCTGCATCACCCCCGATATTCTCATCTTCTATCTTTAATTCTCTCCTCTTGCAGACTTAAGAGAAGCCAAATCACCTTCTATCATGCTGCTTGATGAAGGGATGACATGTGACACTATGGCTCTACTCCCCATCTATGAGTTTATTTAGTTGGAATGAGTGAAATATCTTGACCTTCTTTCATTTCGTGCAAATTTAACCATAATATTAATGAAAAGTGAGCTAGAGAGTATTTTGAGGCTCATCTGGCAGAATTAGTAATGGATCACATGTTCACAATAAAAAGAAAATGGTGGACCCACATTAAAACTCCTAAAAGCTGGCCCAAGGCAGGGGCTGATGCACACCATAAGTAGTGGGATCAGCCGTTCTGGTAAAATTCTGAGTTCCCTTGAAGGGCTTTGGGCCACATGATCCATGCACCAGTTGGGGCTCAATCCTACACGACCCCATGACCTGGGTAGCCCCATTTCAATATCGAAAATTTATCCTGATTTCATTCAAACCCCATTTTCAAATCACCGTTTTAGGGCATCCAGATACCTACGATTAAAGGAAATGTTAAATTAGATGTCTTGATGATGATGAATTGATGATCACTTGAATTTAGGAGAATCAGTGGGAAGACCCTTAAATTACGCAAGGGATCTGAGCAGGGGAAAAAGCTTTGTGTTTATCTACGATGTTGTTAATGTGGGTCATTTTTTTTTTTCGGTATTGTTAATGTGAAAAAGTTAGCAAAAATAAGCAAAGATTTAGCCCTACCCAAATAAAAATCATGGGTCCGCCACTGGAGGTGGGCTCCATGTTTTAATTTTCAAAAGTGGGCACCATATTATAATTTCTAAAGGTGGGTCCATTGTTTAACAAAATAGATTTAAGTTCAGCAGTGGCGTCAAACACGATTATTTCGATTTTGTTTCTTACAACAAAGTTATTATAATGTTACCAAACAAGCTTTGTGCAGCATATTCTCTAGGGTACAATTTCACGTAATGTCGCCAAAATATGTTTTGTACGACAATGCTTGAGCACAACCTGTTCAGCATAATCTGACCTTGGCATAAAATTGGGAACAACTTAGGAACCATGCCAAACGGGGCCTAAAATTTTCATGCCATGTCCTTTTGTTAGGGAGAATTGGACATCCAAATTGTTTGTTTTGTTTTGTTTCTTTTTTTTTTTTTTGGTTTTTTTTTTTTTTTTTTTTTTCATTTCAGTTTTTAACCTATTGGTTAGCGGTATCAAACAAAATTTCTTATCATTAATACATAGTTGGGTAGATGATGTATATATATTTGTGACATGTTCCATTCTACCAGTGCCGATTATTCCAACCTGAGTGAGACTCCGAAATCATCCACCCAGAATGAGCCATATGATATTTGTGTCAGGGATTAAAGGTGGTTAAGATTACAAGCCACATGAGGAGATTTAAGTTTGCTAGCAGTCCCAAGCTTAAAAGGAGGACAAGAGTTGCAGCAGGTTCGATGTAAAACTTTTCTCAAATCTAAATCATGAATTTGGAAAAATTCTCAACATAATTCATGCAACTGATCATTCCGAACATAATTGAGACAAATCTTTAATGATGAAGACGATGATGATAAGGAGGTTAGCACATTCTCAACATTTTAGGCTAGTCCTTCCATAAATTGTGAATAGCCTTTGATTCAATCCATTCATATGGTCCTTCACAATATTGATCTAATGCTTAACTATTGTTGGGTATAATAGCAGAAAAGAAATGCGTTTAGAGTACTGTTAAATTTTGAGCCTTAAATGCTATGATTATCTAATAACATAATACTTTTCTTTTTTCTTTTTTGGTAAAAGCTAATAGAATAATACTAGAAGTGCCTCATTCGATGAGTTGGATACGTCTCAATTTGGGTCCACATAAAAGTGAAGTACTTGTGACAAAAGAATATAAAGAAGAGAAGATTGAAGGGTACAAGTAGGTAGAAATGTACATGAGATCTCCACTCTTTTTATTTGATTTACTGGGGCGACGACTGAGAAACAATTTTTAGAACCTAAGCTTTGCATTTCCAATTTTAGGCTCTTTTTGATAGTTAGTCATTGCTTAGAATTACATTAATTGGCCTTTTTATAAGAATGTAGATACCACAAAAGGACAGTTGCTTTTATTGATTCAGAGAATTGGCACTCTATCTTCTCGCATGTCCTTAGTTGCCTAAATAGGCCAGCACAGTATAAAATTCAAAGCACCAAAACTCAGGTCAAGTTGGATTGAAATCAGATATTAAAGATGACCCACAATCATATAAGAAAGGCAGATTAAGATTAAGATGATTAAAGATTCCGTAATTAATGATCACATCTTGATCACAAGACTGCATTTACCAACTTTTTAATTGATGAGAGGCCTCTCTTTGCTTGCAAGCATGCTCCCATGTTTAGACATTGAACCAAATTTCACGTTTTTAGTTACATATGATCGATCCAATGTGGTATATAGCAATATAGCACGACATTCATTAACTTCAGGGGCAAGCTTTACATAGTAACCAACAACTAAGCATTTCACATAGTTCAGAAATGATATAGATGACTATCATCTCTTCATTATTCCTCTGTGTGAACACAGACTGACGTCACTTCATGTAACATAACACCTGAGGTGACACTAGTACAAAGTGGAGTACCGAACTACATGATAGGACAAATTACTGGTCCTCGTCCTCCTCCTCCTCCTATTCCTATACAGGCGCTTGTATCGCCAGCATGTGGATTGCGATCATGAACAGGGGGTCTGTTTTCCTGCTTGTAATTGTCATTAGCCGCAACATTGGGTTGAGCAGAGTCCCCACCACCGAGGTGTACCCGAACACCAATCCCATCATTTCTGCCGTCGTGTTTACCGTCCTGCACCATTAGCCATAGCATAGTAATTAGGCATTTCAAATCTGAATACATTAATTGTCGACACCACACCTAACTATAAGAAATTATCTATCGCCAACAAGATGAAGATGTAATATGGCATGTTGGTAGGGTTCATCTTAGGATGTATTTGTATAACGGTGTAGGAGAGGCAGTTTCTGTAAACATTTTGCACCAAATGATGAAGTAAGTTTGCACTTGGTTGTCCAGTGTTCGATCCTTAGGCAGCCACATTTCCTCACACGAGAGCACTTTGCCTCATTCGAAGGCCCCTTTACCGCACCCAAGCAAGGGGTGGGGGGAAGCATCTTTATTTTATGAGAGTCCAGATCCCCTATTATGTAGAAAGGAGATACCATTTCATCTATTTCACATTCGCCAACGGTGTAAAATCTTATGCCAGCTAATGCACCATCTCAATTGCTTTCTTAGAATGAAAGAAATCAAGGAAGAGATTTTACTCAATTGGCAAACGTGGATTGGACGAAACATTGTCCCCCTGTTTCTACGAGAAATGGGATCTGGACTCATTTTATGCCCTTTTTGCCCCACCACAACTTTCTCTGACCCTCTGAGAACTTTAGAGCGCAACGAGGGTTTTCTTGTCTTAATAAACGCATTATTGACCTTTTCTTTTCTTAAAAGATAAAATCTTATGGTCTTATCTATGCAATGTCATTCTCATCCGTCATTAATGTCTCATCCCACATCCAACCATGTTTAGACAACATTTAATGAAGCTCTTGAATGGAGCCCACTTAATAAAATTAAATAGGCTCGTAATGTGGGTCCTTTATGGTTGATGCTCTTAAGTGGGGCATACTTTGGAAAGATATAAACCCCATAAAATAAATATTCTAGTTCTCTATTAAAAATATATAACTCAATATGATTTAAGCACAAGTCAATTTGATCTATATGAGAAAATTGAACTTGTTTATAAAAACTCTATGAAATATTATTTAAAAGTTAATAACCTTAAGGTGTGTCATTTGAGTGAGATTTAATAAGGTCTATACACTATATGAGGAGGTTGTTTTGTAACAATTTAAATGTTTTATAACTGAGTCTATTGCCGTGGAACTTTTTTATCATGTTTTTGTTCTTCTGTTTTTACTATCTCTGCTGTTAGATGACAATTGTGGATATTGAAATCACCCCCAACTCTCGATTTAACAACATTACAACCTAACACTATTTTAATAATGTTTTGTTTCTTTTCTTATTAGATCCAATCTAATAGTGGCTAAAGGATCAATGAGCATTAAAACTTGGCATGGTGCCAAATCAAGGTGGGTATATAATATAAATGTGAAAGGAGCTAAATTGATCAAATGTTGCCCCAAGTCTCCAAATTAAGAATTGGACTTTACATGTAATTCACTTGTAAGAGAAAATCTTCCTTTAAGTGAATCTTTTGTAGATAATAAGGGAATGTGTCATTTCTTAAATGGTTTAGATTTTTCATAAGTAGGTCCACTAGCATTATTGGTCGATCAACTTTGCCCCCACTAGAAGAAACCTCTGGGTCCGTCCCTGCACCCGAGGTCTCTTTCTATCACTTTTGGGCTCTCCCGCGGGTGTGGGTTTAATGAGTACCTTGCCCCTTAGCTAGGTTAAGAAAAAATAAATTGTACACCAAACACATTAGATTCATATGGAAGCAAAAAAGGTCTCTCTAATCCAGCAAAAAAAAAAAAAAAAAGGTTCTCTCTAAACGTGGTTGTACAAATGCAATGTTACAACTTGTTGGAACACATGAAATTGATATTTGTTTTTCCTTGGACTAAGGATCGTTTCTTTGCAAGGAATTGAAATCCAAGAATTCTAGGAAAAATATATTTCCACAAAGTGGCTAGAATAATATCTCCTTTGAGAAAAATAAATCAAGAAGTGATAGAAAATGAATACTTAGTCATCATCCTAGTTTATTGAATGCTACAAACTAGGTGCATTTCTCATATATATATATATATATATGAGTTATGCTACAAAACTCCCCGAGCGTTTTTCACAAAAAAAAGCCCATTTTTAGCCAATAAAAGTGTGACACGTGTCATCAATGATACACTTATCCATTCTCTCACCTAAATATTCTCTTAAAACTGTGGATATTTAATAGATTCTCTAAGATCATTGGCTAATAAATGGGGCAGAAACTCCATTTTTGAGATAGGGGAGTTTTTGAGAATTTTCATATATATATATATATATATGGAAGATGTTCCTATGAGGGATATCTCTCACCTTACTATGAGAGATAAGGTGGGGGTCCTCACATTCATAACAGCTTAAATGTGAGGGCCCCCACCCTTATCTCACATTTAAGGTAAGAGATATCTCTCATAGGAGCATCTTCCATATATAGACTTGGGGAGGGGGGGATGGAAAGAGTCATATGAGATGAGACTATATATCAAGTTTGAGGTCAATCCCAAGTTTTTAACCCCTTCATCTGTGGCGAACAAATTTAGTGACTTTGTATTAAAGGAAAATTTTGACCTTCAATCCAACGGTCCAATCCATTCAGATCTATAAAAACTCAATTGATCCATTGTAATTTAGGAGGTTCTATGTTTATGGATGATTTAAATGAATCATAAAGTGGCTCCACTATGTTGTCCCTCACCATAATGTGATAAGGGATAGATGCGTATGAATATTTGCATATATATATATATGGAAGATGCTCTTACAACAGATATCTCTCACCTTACTATAAGAGATAAAGTGGGGGCCGTCACATCCATATCTAATGCCAACAACTTAAATGTAAGAGCCTAAGTTGAGAGATACTCTCCATGGAACACCTTTCATATGTATATATATATATATATATATATATAGAGAGAGAGAGAGAGAGAGAGAGAGAGAGAGAGAGAGAGAGAGAGAAAGAGAGAGAGAGGGGTACCATGTCCGTCCAAGTTTGGTGAAGGCCTTGAAGCTAAATTGATTAAGTTGGAAACTCGGCTTGGACTTGGAGGTCATAAGGCCTCCACTACAGTTTATATAATTAGATTAAAGTGAAAATAATATGCAGTTAAGGCATATTTTCATCATCTAGAAGTCCCAGTTATCATATAAGATGATGCAGGTTACTATTTTGACTGTTAAATATTCCTGGCCAAGAAAGAAATTAAGCAAAAATAAAAATTAATTAAAAATAAAAAACTGCAACCCATATTATTTATATAATTAACTGTTAGCATCTCCTAGATACTTATGCTATAATAATTTTAGCTTTGGGTTGTACTTCACGTGCAAGTCTGATACACTTTTTTTCTTTTTGGAATAAAATTTTCTATTTAGAATTTTAATAATAATTTTAATTGTATATTTATTTTGAATTTTTTTCTTAAAGGAAAAGAAATCCTAACTCTTATCATATTTGAGCAACATAAGAATTTGCTTCTGTGATGTATCTCACCCACCAATATGGATTGTATCATTGTATATCCTGGATTTCTTTGCCATCTGCAATATAAACAGGAGTCAAATCGATATAAGAAGCATATTAGAGGAGAGTGCAATAAATGCCTTCATAAAGTAGTAAATAGTATCCCTAAAAAATTCCTAATCTGGGAACTATCCATATTCTTCATATCATTATCCCCATCCTAATTTATCCACAGTAAACTAGATTTCCAATGCCATGCTCGAGATAAGTTGATTGGATCATTTCACTTATTTTTTCCACTGAACTTTTGGTTTTTGAAGTTTAATCTTAATTTTATTTTGTTATGAATTATATGTTAATATTCATCAAAAATTTCTTTAAATATTTATAAAATCCCTATTTAAATTTGTAATTTGTTTTTTTACCAACGCGGGGGTGTTGCACTAATTAAAAGCATTAACAAATTTTGCCAACACCATTTCCTTTAGATGATTATATCTAAAAGAGAATTGTGCTCACTTCAGTTCTTTGGTGGAGAAGTCTCTTTGGTTCATTTGTAGCACCAGCACCAATAATAGTTCCTCTAAAGAACATAGCAATACCAAAACCAGACTCTCCATAAGATGCATCCAATGCAACATCTCAAAAATATAGTGTCATCTCCCACCTCCCTTCCATAAAAAATATAAATTTCTTCATATGTTTGTAAGTGTGGACTTTTATTTATTTATTTATCAGTTGTGGGTGGATCGGTTGAGCACAATCCATCCAACTCTTACCAATAAGCAAGATTGTTAATGTCAAGCTTAATGCTTATGGATCAACAACCATAAAGTAAAGACCTTTAATTGACATTATGAGCTGTCTAATGGAAGGAAATGAATGCAGATCATCACCTGAATATCTTTGGGCACAATACTAGACCCAGGTTCAAACCTAAAAAATTAGATGCATGGGTCACAAGTAAGTTCTAATACTCTATTTTTATGGGTCTAAATCGGGTCTGTGGGTACCTATGGCCATCCCCCTAAGTATAACCTTCTACAATGGTAAGTTACGAGTCAACCTCTAGATGGGTTAGTTTCATCGCTTGTGATAAGGCCCACTCAGATATTGTCATGGATTGCGAAGCTTAAGAGAGCGCCCGTTGAGAACAATGCCAATCACAATCATAAAGGTAGTAAGAGAAAAATGATTCTTTTTTCTTTTTTCTTTTTTTGCTTGAAGATAATATTTGTATGAGAAAAGGATTCATCAATGAGAATAAGAATTTTGTACCTCAAATTTAGTTGAGATAGAAAATTCTGAGCAGATTCTCATCTTTGATGTGGAATAAACATTATTCGATAAGAGAGAATTGGTTCCTTCTTGCTTGCAGAATCAGGAGGTGGAAAAATCTGCATCCTTTGACGGCCCCAATATATCACCACACTTTATAAGGATTGTTCCATTCCAACGGTGGCAATAGCACAGGTTGTACTTGGGATTCAGTTGGAGCCGTGCAATAACGTTTGCTCCCAAAGGTTAAGGGTTTGAAATTGTGCTATAAGACTTGGGCCGTAGGAAATTCATCTGGCTCGTCCTGAGGCCGATGGGATTAGTCCGGCCCAAAGGGCCGAAGCACCCTCCGCCACCGTTTTATATATATATATATATATATATATATATATATATATAAGGTAATGTGCATACTGTCTAGACTAGATAGACTCGGCACAAATTAACTTGGCTCATGTCCAAGTCACCAAGCAATTTAGATATATGTTTTCATTAATAAATCCCTGATGAGAATGTAAAATGTCATATTTTTCTCTCTTAATGTTTAGTCTTTTATACTTATTTGATGCCTAAATGTACTCATTATTCTTATATTTTGATTTAGGATGCAAATGGAGGTGTTAATTGCTAAACGAAGCTAATTGGACGATTTTAGACAATTTCCGCATCGCTTCGCAAGCTGGACATAACTCTCTCATCCGAGCTCCAATTGAGATGATTCAAGATACTGTGGGACGTCAAAAGAAGATGATTATATTTGATACAGAATGGACGGAACTGATTCAGAACCGGGTCTTGTTTAGAGGAAATCAAGCAGAAGGGCATTATGGTAAATTTGAAGAAATCATGAGTTTCCCGGAACGTATCCAATATTGGGCTCATATTGTGCAAAACGAAAAATGGTGCAACTTTAATTCTTGAACTGAGTCCAATCGAAGCCAGGATGGAAAGATACAGGCAAAATAAAGAATTTTCAATAACTTTAATTCCAAACCCAAAATTCCATTCATACCCATATACACACCTTCCCCATCGTTCTTTCACAATCCCATCATGCCTCTTTCCTTCTTTAGTTTTTCCACTCACGTCCCTATCCTTCTCTGATTTAGTCTTTCCAATTTCAATCCATACCAATTTCTCATTCCAACCACTCTTTTCTTTCCATCTCACCCTTTCCCATTAAAACTCTCCCATCCAATCATGTCCTATTCCAACCCTACATCTCCACTTTATAAATAAGCCACCCCATATGCAACAAAAAATATACCCAACACAACACCCTCTCAATTACACGTCCTCTCTCTCTTTTTCTTTCTTCTTTCTTTCTTCCATTTATTTTATTTTGCAAGTTAGCATGGCCCTGCGTGGCTAATTTTCTTTAATTGGTTGAAGGAGACGGAAGCCTCGGAATCAATAAACTGTGAGATCTAATTTAATTTTTATTGTTCAATTTATTCTTTGAGTATGGGTTGTTCTGCTATTCTTATTTTCATAATTGTCTCGTTTAATTGCTAGGAGGCCTACTAGTTTATTATTCATTGCAATTTAATGCTAAATTAGAAATCAAATCCGTAATTGTTTGATCCCTCTAGTTTGCGAAGCAACTGATATTTAATAATTTACTGCGTCAGTGATTATTAGATGTCAGGAAGAACACTTGGCTAAATTAAATGCAACCGCGTGTGCTTGTGTTATTTAGGTTCATCGATCTCTCTAATTTTAATGCTGTTACTAAATTAAATCTATAGCGCTTGTCTTAGGTTGTTTAGTAATTAGAGTTAATTAGAGCGCGTGTTTTCTGATTAACTAATTAAGGAGGTGGGAATTTAATTCCAACGATGAATATTCAAAGTGTTAGTTGATTTATTTTTGCATCAATGATCAGTTCTGAATTTCCGATGGTGGATGTTAACTTTGACCAATGCTTGCTTATTTGATTGAATTCGTTACTTTATTGCTCTTTATTTGCTTTTATTTGTTTTTGCTTTCATTATAATTAAAACCCCCCATCTTTGATCACATAGCATAAAATTTGGCTAAACACTCTCCGTGGGAACGATCCTTACTCGCGCTACTACATATATTTTTAGGAGTAAAGGTTTTATTATTTTTGGGTGCCGGCGACAGCACGACCAATCCCACTGAGTTACAAATCCATTTTTGGTGGGGTATTTACTCACACACCAATACAAACGCTCATATAAGTCCCTCATCATCATCAGCACTATAGATTAATCCCTAATTGCTTTAATGGATGGTAGGTGACTCACCATTTGAGTTACCAGCGGATTGGCTCATAAAACACTTATAAAATAGTTTTCAAAACCACGAGTTTCCCTTTTTCCCCCTCTCCTCCCACACTGATTTGTTTGGGCAGTAATTTCTTTTGAGGATTTTAAGCCAAGTAGTTAAATTGGAATATGGAGAAGCTTAGAAGTACCTTTAGAAATAACATGGATTTAATGAAATTGCTAAAATTTATATCCCCCAAAAATAATCAGGAGGGTAAGTGGGTTTCGGACCATTCTTGGAGCAGTGAGATCACTACAATATCTCACTTTAAACTCGTAAGCACCCACAAGACAAACACATAGAGTCATTGCTACTAAATGGAGGCACTTGTGGGGCCTTCCTCTTCTTCATAGAGTTTTAACTTTTTGTGGTTGGAAATGTCATCATGCTAAAGAGCCTGTCTTAAATCTAAATTTAATTAGTAAGTGTGCTTTTTTACTTCTTATGTCCTGCCTATGAAGAAAAGATGAATTTGTTGAGCACATCCTCTTCCAATGTGATTTTGCTAGAGCAATTTGCTGTAGTTTTCAGCTTGAGGTGTTATGGCACAATCTGAACTGCGACAACCTAGTGGAATGGTGGAATAAGTGGACGAACCATGCTCAACTGAATTATTCTATGCTAGCCCATTCTCCTAGGCCCGGTTGCTAGCTTTATGCATGGTGGGCTATATGGAAGGCAAAAAATGATCTTGTCTTCAAAGGGACAACGGTAAGGCCCTAAGGCCCAAAAGAATTATCTTATTAGCCAGTGACATGAATTACTCCTCCAGTGAAAGGGAGATAGGCAACAAATGCAGATCCTTCCGGATGTTTCCCGATTTGGGAGTAGGGGTTTCGAATTTGGTGTTATCATGTTCTCTAACGCAGTTCTTAGTTCTTCTCGTAAAGTAGCTTACGTAAGTTTGCCTAACCACAGATTATGTGATTGTTTGAGTGCTTGGATTAATAGTGTGTTTTTCCCTAAAAATCCCTAACAATTGGTAACAAAACTATTGTTGGGTTTATGTCTTGTATTCTGTGTTTACCGGATTGGTTCATTGGATTAACCAATGACCGAGTTCTGGGTCAAGAAAATTTTGGTCAATGTATCGAGGCTTTCTTAGGGGTTAAGAAATCGGAGATTATATATTATATTTTGGTTAATTGTCACGACTCGAGCCCAAAATCAGAGTAATCAGGGATTAACCCGGGGTCGCAATGATAATCATACTTACTCCCGCAAACCCCGAATTAAGCGAAGCTAAGACGAAGTCCACAAGGGATCTTGCATACGTACTTGACAATGTACAATTGCGGAAACACATACATGTATACATTGACGAAATATTTAAAACAAAACGTCATTTACATCAAGTAAAGTAAATTAATACACATCTTTACATTATAAGTAAGTCAACCACTGCATCTTCAAAATATAATGCAGGGGACATCATTTACCATACAAAATGAATATACATCAAAATCACTATTAAACAGTTCCTACATAATCGCCCTCAGATCATGTCCATTCGATTAAACCTCCTGGAGGTACCGGATGGGTTTCCTGCGCTGGCGGTACGGCCTCTGCGGGACCGGTGCGGGTAATTGGGCATGTAACATCATCAGTAACACAGTGAATACGATGGTTCAACAATGTATATACAGATTTATGCCACAATGATATTCCTGTCAATCCATTGATTTAACAGTTCTAAACAATTCCATTCTAATTCAATATTCTATATAAAACAAGAACAATATTAACAATCGTGAGTTTGGCAATTACAATAGTAATGGTTTCCATTCAATTCGATTCTTCCCAAAGGAAGCAATCTCACATTCATTCATTAATTTAAGTAATTATAAGATGACTTATCAGTGGGACTATTCAGTCCATTATGTAACTTATGGATGGCTTTTCAATTCATTGACTTTTCAGTCTATGACCTTTCGGTCCAATAAGGTGGGATCTTCCCAGTGTCTTGATCAAAGAGTACTGGTGTCGCCACGGAGTTCCGGAACACTCCAAATCACATTTGCTGCAGCAGCATTATTCATTACATTTGTTCATTATCCAGTGTTTCGTATAGCTCTCTAAGAGCTTGAGGAAAAACCAATATATAATGCTAAACTTCTCATTTCAATTATAAACATTATCTAAACCAAACAAATGAGTGAAACGTTCGTTATCATTGCACTTGTTACTATGAATGATATTACTTGATTGAATATGTGCATTTAGATAACCTTATCTGACATTTATGTAGGTTTAGATATCATTATGGTTACCTATTGGTCACAACTTAAATTTATCAATAAATAGGGCAAAAATCCCTTTCAAAAAGGATATCTTATTGGATTTTGAAGAGAGTTTGATGTTTAAAGCTCGGTATTTTGTGTTGGAATTATTGTCAACACAAGTATAGTACCGAATGTCTCAGCTCGGCACAGAATATCTCAGCTCGGCATAGAATGCCTCAGCTCGGTTACGTAAACAAGGAAAACATGAGCTCGGTAAAATAACGGAGCTCGGTAGGAGACATGAGCTCGGTAAAATACATGAGCTCGGTAAGAACGGAGCTCGGTAATGACAGCTCAGTTCGGAGAAGCACGGTAAAGATGAGCTCGGTAAGGAACGAAGCTCGGTAAGAGAACGGAGCTCGGATATGACATGAGCTCGGTAAAGCACTGATCTCGGCCATAACAGCTCAGTTCGGCAGAGCGTCAAGCGTAGAGAGTTCAAGCACTGATGAAGCGTTGAGCTCGGTCAGCTCGACAAAGCGTCAAGTGCGATGTTTTCATTAGGTTCCAGAGAGCCTGACCCTTCATGCTCGGTCGACCGCCCTACTTGGTCGGTCGACCGCGTGAACTGCGGGGACAGAACTCAGGTTCTGTACCAGAACTGAAATGGATCCAAATCCATTTCCTTTCTCTCCTGAATCTGATACACAACTAATATATGGAATTGACAAGTCTATTCTATCTCTACAATTCCATCTAATTGAATCATAAATACAAAAACCTAATTCATTATACTTTGAAACCCTAAAAGTATCTATTAGTGTCAAATCCCTTAATTTCTCCACAAATCTAGGGAAAACAACCACTCAAGTATAAAACACAGATATATACTTGCCTTAGGTGAAGCTTGATTCACAAAAATCCTTGTTCAGCTTGAATTGAGAAGAAAACCTCTCAACTTGGGTTTCTCTTCAAGAACTTCAAAAAGAAGGTGAACAAGATGATGAAGATGATGAAGATGATGAATTCTCTTAACTTGTAATCAATTCAACACTTCAACTTGATGCTTGTTAGAGAGCAAATGAAGAAAGAAGAAGAAAAAAGAGAAGATGGAAGTGCCTAGGGTTTGAAATTGAATGAAATGAGTCCTTTTAGCTTATATAAGCTTATAATTTGCATATAAGCCCATTTCTTCTTCTCATTTACAATTTGAGTCAATTGGAAGACTATTTGATCGAATTCTCGTCAAACGACTTCGTGTCTTTTATGAAAGTTAACGTACTCGTCGAGATACACTGTTGGTATCAAGAGTTTCCGTATTCAGCAAAATACGTACGAATTCGTATTTTTGGAAAAGTCTCTAATTCTCTTAGTTTGAGTCTAAAACTCATTCGATTAATTCAACCTCCTTCATTATCAATTCATTAAGCCTAATCCACTCAATTTAAGTGAATTCAATTCCATTTGGTCATAAACCATTGTTAGCTTAATTAATCATAGTTATTTGGCTTCATTTCCATTTACTTAGAGTTGATCTCAATTAACTCGGGATGGGGCCTAACATTAATGTTCTCTCAATTTTTTTGATTATATCTTTTGGATGTCACCGGAGTGAGATGTCACCGGAACTACCAACCCCTTCTTCTCCGAATCCTCTCTTCCAGCCCTCTTCTCACCTCCCCACTCTTCTAACCCAAGCCCCTCCACCTCTCAACAAGCCTCCAGTATCTTCAGAGATTCAAACCCCTACTGTTCCCGCCCACCATTTCCCTTTGCCTAATCCAGCTCACCATCTCCATGTTCCACCAGTCACTTCCCAACCCGGCCTTTTTTCCCCTCCCAACAACCCGCCTTCAGATCAGATTCCACTCTTCCAGGCCTCTCCTCACCTCCTTCCTCTTCTAACCCAGCCCCCTTCACCTCTCAACAAGCTCCCAGTATCTTTAGAGATTCAAATCCCTCTTGTTCCAGCCCATCATTTCTCATTGCCTAATCCAGCTCACCATTTCCATGTTCCACCAGTCACTGCCCAACCCGGCCATTTTCCCCCTCCCATCAGTCAGCCTATCAGATTCTAGATTCCTCGGCTTCCCACCCACCCCCACCACCACCCCCCCCACCCCCCCCCCCCCCCGTCGAGCGCTTTCAGCAACCTCTCACCTAACTCCCCTCTTCTTTTTGCCAACCTCTTTTCTGCCCCAAAACCCTCCTACCTCATCCACAACTACCCCCTACCACCTGGAAAAATGGTAGACCATCCCCCAATCTATGCTCTCCTCTAGCAAAGAATCCTTCTCCTTTGCTGTTATTGGAAGATTTGCAGGGAAATGCCCTTCCCTTGAATGGGTGGAAGAGAAGGCAAAATTCTGGCCCCTTTCTAGACCCTATCTGGTCTCCCTCACCATCAAAGGTAACTTCATCTTCCGATTCAACTCCCCTGAAGATAAAACCCTCATCCTTGGCCTCTCCCCTATGTCCATTGACAAGAAGAAAATCTTCTTCCTACCCTGGTCGCTAGGGCAAGATGAATCGATTTGGCCCTCTTTTGCTCTTGTCTGGGTGAGGCTATCAAGACTCCCTTATCACTGTTAGAGCCAACACATCATCTTCTCTTTAGCCAACTCCATTGGCCAAACCGATCAAGTTAGATGACATCACCTTATCCCAAGGATTCTTACCTTCGCCAGGGTCTTGGTCAACATTGATATTTCCAAACCAAAACCTCAATCCATTTCAGTAGACCTGCAAGGAGAAAGACAACTAGAAATTGCAGTTTCTTATGAACACTGTCCTTGCCCCCTCTGTTTCCAACCTGGCCACTCCCATCAATCATGCCCTTTGGCTACCTAGAATGGCAAACCTCCTCTAGGTAATGCAAGTTCTGAACCCTCCCTCTCCCAATCTGTTCATGTTTCTCTAACCACCCAACCCCCACCTGATCTCCCCCCCGAGCCTAAATCAAACCTCTGCAAGACCCCCAGCCCCTTCTTGTAACACCCATCTTCCCTTAAGAGGCACCTCACCCTATTCCTCCCCTATCTTCCAGCTTCTCTCTAGTACACCCCACCATCATAGACACAGCTTCTCCTCCTCCCTCAACCTCTGCTCCCTCAACCTTTGCTCCCAACCCTCCTACTACTTCCAACCCATCTACTACTTCTCTTTCTTTTCAACCTAAGCCCCACCACATCACCAAATCTCGTAAGGTTACAACCAGCCCATTTGGCAAACTTCACACTCAGGCAAAGACTCCTACTCAAACCTCACCCAAGCCTCCCCCGCACAATCCCTCCCTTAATGACCTACCCCATGATGTCGTCTCTGTAATCCTAGAGAAAACATCTACACCAACCATTGATACCTCCAGTCCCTTTGACATTTTGGAAAACTACTCCTATCTAGATCCAGCCACCAATCCAAACATATATGGACATAATCTCCAGATTTTCTCATAGGATAACTCCTCTTCTCCTCCCGTTTGACAATTACTGCTCAACCCCCTCCAGCAGAACTCCCTCAGGCTAATACACCAAAGAAAACATTGGCCAACCCCCTTAGGCACCCCTCCAAAGGCATGGGGAAGCATATCTGCCCATCTTCTGCCATTGGCCCGATCACTAGGAAGTCTAGAAGTAAGCGCACCTCCCCCTCCCTTTACCCATGTGAATGGTCCTTTACTGGAACTGTAGGGGAATTACCAACCCCCCTACCATTAGAGCCTTGGCTAACTTGGTCCGTAATCACCACCATGGCCTGATCTTTATCTCTGAACCAATGCCAACCTTCTCCTCCACCAACTCCCTAGGCTTGTCTACTTTTGGCTTTGATACTTTCCACTCTAACTACCCTTCTTTATCAACTACTAACCTATGGTGTTTCTCCAAATCATCCCATCACCTTCTCGCTTCTATCTTTAATGCTTCCTCTCAACATCTCTCTATGCTCCTCTCAAATCCAACATCTGGTCTCTGTTCCCTCATCACAGGAGTTTATGGCTCCACCAACCCCACCCATAAAAAAGATCTCTGGAAAGTCCTAATTGAAACCTCCCTACCACCCTTCCTTGGTGCGTCTTAGGAGACTTTAATGCCATTTTTGCTCATCATGAGAAGCTCAGTCTTCGCCAGGCCACTCCTTCCTCTCCCAAAGACTTTCCTAATTGAAACCTCCCCTACCACCCATCCTTGGTGCGTCTTAGGAGGCTTTAATGCCATTTTTGCTCATCATGAGAAGCTCAGTCTTTGCCAGGCCACTCCTTCCTCTCCCAAAGACTTTTAATCAATGGTGATGCAAGCTGGTCTCTCTGACATTCTCTTCTCTGGTAGCAAATTCACCTGGTCCAACAACAGAGAAGGCCTTTCCTATGTCGCAGTTAGACTAGACAGAGCTCTAGTTAACTCTCATTGGTTGGCCTGCTTCTCAGATCCTACTGTCCATCACCTCCCAAGATTTTCCTTAGATCACAGCCCCCTCTCATTGAACCGCTCCAAACTTCCCCCTCCCCCTAAAGCACCTTTCAAGTTTGAAAACAAATGGCTCCGTCACTCCTTCTTTCTTGAGGTTGTCAAATCCAGTTGGGAAACTTCCATAGACGGGAACCCTCAATTCATCCTGGCCCAAAAACTCAAGGCTCTTAAACAGACTCTGAAAACCTGGAGCAAGGTCACTTATGGCCAAGTTCATCAAAACATCCTAGCTGCTGAAGCAGCAGGCTTGAAATGCCAATAAAACTTTGATTCCTCCCCTTCAGATTCCCTTAGGAAAGATCTCAATGCAGCTAAGCTTAGTCTCCATGAAGCCCTTAAAGCCCAAGAGATACACCAGAAGCAGAGGTCCAGGATTTCTTGGTTAAAGGAGGGAGACATGAACACAAAATTCTTCCATCAATCTGCTAAAGCTAGAAGATCCTTCAACAGAATTAAGCACATCTCTGTCAATGGCAGCCTCACTGATGACCCCTCATCATCCAAGATCAAGCTGTACAATTTTTCTCCAACCTCTATACACCTCATGAAGGCCAGCTTCACCACACTCTCTTTTAGACAGACAGCCCCAAGGTCTCAGATTCGGAAAACTCCATCCTTGTTTCAATCCCCATTGATCTTGAGATAAAAGTTGTTGTCTTCACCCTCAAGAAGAACTGCTCTCTGGGTCCAGATGGCTTCAATGGCGCGTTCTTCACTTCAGCCTGGGATATCATAGGTCAAATAGTAACCAAGGCATTGCAGCACTTCTTCCAAACTAAAAAACTCCTTAAAGCATCCAATGTTTTTTTCCTTGCTCTCATCCCAAAATCCAATTCCCCTACTACCTTTGCTAACTTTAGGCCGATCAGTTTGTTGAACTTTTCCTACAAAATCATCTCCAAAATCCTATCTTCCAGGCTCTCCTCCCTCCTCTCCAAACTGATCTCCTCTTCCCAGGCAGCCTTCATTTCTGGTAGATCAATCCACCATCACTCAGCCTTGACATTTGAGCTATTTCAAAAACTCAAATCCAAGCTTGGTAAAGAATCTCTCTGTCTCAAGCTAGTTATCTCCAAAGCCTTTGATAAAACTCAATTGGTCTTTCCTCTTTTATGCTCTCAGATTCTTCAATTTCTCTGAAGCCTGGATTTCCCTTATTAGGGAGTGCGTCTGTACACCAAAATGCTCTGTCTTGATCAATCGATCTCCTCATGGATTTTTCAGCCCCTCTTGTGGCCTAAGACAAAGTGTTACACCCCGACTCGAGTTAATCAAGATTAACTCTAATTAATCGCGATTAATGAGGATTAAGCATGATTAGTTAATTTAATGGTGATTAACAACTAAGATGAGTAAATTAGTTTCAAACAAGTGAATTAGGTGTAATGAAAGAGTTTGAAAGAGATTAACTCAATAGAATGGCTTTTAGATTCACATGAGTGAAGTTGAGTACTTTTTCGTAAATACGATTTTTAGCGTATTTCATCGAAAGGGATGGAAGTTGATACCATCGTGTGTATCTTAATGAGTACAATAACTTTCATAAAAGACTCGTAATCATTTGACTTGAAATGAGTCACTTAGGTTTACATTTGACTTTAACTGAAAATATAGTGAATTAGTGGGTTTATGTGTAAAATGTCACCTTTTATAAGGTTCCACAATGTTCTGTAGAAACCCATTTCATTCGGTGGGTTTTGGGTTAAGCGGCAGCAAGGAGTCTTCTACTCCCTTCTTAGTTTCTCTTTGTGTATGATGAAAGTATGATGAAACTTGATGTTTGGAAGTGAATTGTGAGAGAGGGATTGTGTATATCATCTCCATCATCATCTTTCTTGAGTTTCATTGGAGTGGAAGTTTGGTTGAAAGGGAGTTTGGTTTCAAAACTCAAGCTATCAAAGAGGTTTTAGTGTTTTTCATAACTAAAGGCAAGTATAACAATTTCTTATGATTGTGATGCTAATTTGATGAGTTTCCTAGTTATTTGGAGTTAGCAAGCTCAAATATGTTATGTAGAAAGTGGAATTGAGTGGTTTTGTGTTATGGATTGATTAAACAATCATGGAATGGATTCTTTGAGGAATAGAAGTGTTTTATGGTTTATATTGATGAGTAAATGAGGGAACAGTAGGTTCCATGTGCTATATGCAGGTTGTGACTAGTTAGAATGGAAGAAAGAAAATGGGTTTTCAGTTGCAGTACAGAACCAGAGTTCTGTTTTTCACGTTCACGCGGTCGACCGCGCAAGGGTGCGGTCGACCGGGCATACAGGAATCAGGTTCTCTGGAACCTGATGAAAACACTGTTCACCATTTAGTTTTACAACTGCCGGTCGACCGCGCCATGGGCCTGGTCGACCTGGTACGCAGGGAGAGGTCAACCTGCTTAACAGCATTTGCTGTTCATGCGGTCGACCGCGCCAGGGGCGGGTCGACCGAGCCTATGGAAAAATATTTATTGATTTTGTTTGTTGAATTAATTTGTTTGTTTTATTAACTAGTTGATTAAGCTCTAAACCTACATAAGTGTTAGCTAAGGTTATCGAAATGCACATATTCAATTACGTAATGTTATCCATAATAACACGTGCATTGATAACGAACGTTTCACTCATTTGTTTGGTTTAGATAATGTTTGTAAAATTGTATAATTAAATTGATTAGTGAGTCTGGCACTACATAGTGATTTCTATAAGCTCTTTGGAGCTGTTACTACTGCAGCAGATATTTGGGAGTGTTCCGGAGCTCCGTGGTGATATCAGTTGTCCCTGGCCCGGTCACTGGTAAATCCCACAAAATGTGATTCCTTCCTTTTAGGAAGATGTGATATGATTTGAAATGCTATTGTAGGTTTGCTAATTATATACGACTCATATTGATTTGAATTAAATGGTAAATTGTTTTAATCTAACTTGGCTTAGACAACTGAAATTGATGTGTTAGCATGTTAAATCATGTCTTGATATACATTGCTGAATTGTCAAATTCATAGTGTTATTGATGGCATTACAGGCAAGGCTGCCCATGCCGACTCTTCTAAGGCCTCAACGTCATCGGAGAAGACCACTCAGGTTCATCCAGGAGGATTAGTTGAGTGGAAGTGAAATGAAAATTAGAAAGAAGTCTTGAGTTTAATGAATTTGGAGTATTTCATACTTTTGATCCTTGCATTGTACCTAAATATGCAAGTGATGATGTAAATGAACTTTTGTTTGAACATAAGTAATGTAAAGTTGTTTTTATTCTGCATAATATCTATATTTGATATCCCTTGTGAATTTTGTGGTTAATGGAATTCACGGGAGTAAGTATGCGCCACAACTCGGAATCATCTCAGATTAAATCCTAATCTTGGGCTCGGGTTGTGACACAAAGAGACCCCCTATCCCCATACTTGTTTATTATTGCTGAGGAAATCCTCAGCCTTCATCTCCATAACCTCCACTCCCAAGGTATCATCCTCCCCCTCTCCACAGTTCCCCACACCCCGTGCCACCTCCTATTTGGTGATGACATTATCATTCTAATGAAAGGAGCCACTTCTGGAGTTCTTGCTCTGCAAGACCTTGTTAACCTATATCAATCTTCATCTGGCCAGCACATTAATCTCCGTAAGAGTCAGCTTTTCATGGCAAGTGTGGAAACAGAAGAAAGGCTAGGATCTGCTTCATCCTTGGTCTGCAGGAGAGCCAGGTTCAGCTTAAATACCTGGGCTTCCCTATTGTTTTTGGCTCTTCGAAACGAACTCACTTCCTTCCCCTGCTAGACTCCATTAATGCAAGACTGATTGCTTGGAAAGCCAAAAATCTCTCATTTTCTAGTCGTCTTATTCTCATCAAGCATGTCCTCTCTTGCATTCCAATTCACACCACTTCCATCCTTCCCCTTCCAATCTCCATTTGCAAAGACATTGAGCGTCTGATGAGAAACTTTCTCTGGTCAGGCAACGCTCCCTCCCCTAAGATCCACTATTTGAATTGGTCTCAAGTAACCCTCCCAAAGATGGAAGGAGGCCTCGGCATTAGAAGGATCTCTGAAGTGAATGATGCTTCCCTCATCAAGCCGGGCTGGTAGGCTACCTCTATGAAACAACATCTGGTCTTCTTGGTTCAAGAACAGATACTTCAAAGACAGCAACATCTGAAACCCTGCAAACTCTAGCTATGGATCTTGCATTTGGAGAAAAATTCGCCGCCTAGCTCACTTCATCCACCAAGGTAGTGCTTGGGTTTTTGGAAACGGTAAGGACATTAACATATGGCATGACACTTGGTGTGGAGACAAGACCCTCTATGCTGCCTTTCCCAATCTACAATTTCCTACGGACCAGAGGCTTGCATCCTTCTTCCACTCAGGCTCTTGGCACATACCTTCATCTCTGCCATCAGCAGTCCAAGACCTGCTGTCCTCTGCTACATCTCTGCTCTCTCCCAGCCCATCTGCTCGAGACCAACTCTTCTGGAAGGAGGCTCCTGACGGTCAGATCTCCCTGCATGGTGCTTGGAATGCAATCAAAACGAGGGGCAACATCCTCCAATGGCCACCCCTGATTTGGAACGGTATCTCTCTCCCTAGAGCTAGTTGCTTTGGATGGCGTTTGATGCTCAATTGAACCCCCACTAACTCTCGTCTTCAGCACCTTGGCTTCTCCCTAGCATCAAGATGCAACCTATGCTAAAACGGAGAAGACTCTGTCAATCACCTCTTCTTCTCTTGCTCTATTGCTCAGTCCCTTTGGAATTAGCTGCTCCACTTAGCTTGCGCCCAACAACCCTCCTCCTATTCTGCTCCCTCAATTTGGACCTCCCTTTCTACAGGAAATGACACAGCTGGTAAGAAATTCATGGCATCGATCTTTCTTTCAGTTCTATATACTCTCTGGAAGGCCAGGAATGCAACAATTTTCGAAAATCATCATCTTACCCTCAATCAGATTTCAACCCATCTTTTCGATGATCTTTGCTTCTCCCTGAGGAAGATTTCCAAGCCTTTTTGCAGCCCGCAGCTCAGCTTCCTCTTCAATTTTTTGAGAATTCCTGTGTATTCTTCCTCCTCTGATTGATTTTTTGTAGCTTTGGCCCTGTTTTTTGTGGCCCTTTTATTCTTCCTCCTTCTCTTTAGGAGGCTTATGTGCTCTGTTGTCTTTCTTTCTCTTTCTTAATATATTTATCTTTTATACAAAAAAAAAAATTCTCTCGAAAAGTTTCGCACTCGGATATCAATTAAATGATATCGTCAAGTCCATTCAATTAGTCCTCCTAGAGGAACGTGAGCAGCCTCCTCCGCCGGCGGCGCTGCCTCTGCAAGATCGGCATGGAAAATTGGGCGTGTAATGTCATCAATAACACTAGTGAACACAACAGTTCAATAATGTATACATTGATCTATGATAGTACATGCTAATACATATACTAAATCTGTTCAATTTATCAATTAAACAATTCTATAATCAACATCCAATTCTAGACAATCCGTATAATGACAATAACATATGCATTCAGAGTCTAGTGATGGCAATTACTAGTTTGGCAACTACAATAGTATTCATTTCATTTCAATTCTTCCAAAAGAAAGCGTTCGTTTATCTGTTTAAGAATTCAGCCAATGTTATTTATTCATAACATAATGTTCATTCAATATGCATTCAATAAATACTTTTTAAGTAACTTTTCAATTGATAACGTGGGATCTACTGCGATGTCTGGATCAGAGACAAATCCAATGACTAAATAGTAAATAGTTAAGTGGCATAGATATAAAGCATATAAAGGATGTCTCCAACACCACCATTAGCCTAGGACAATTTCACTAGTAATGCAGCTGGAATGGACAATTTAAATTAGTTTGATCTCCGGATTACATTTGGAGTCCCAGTTTATGCCAATAAAGATTGGTTTCAGAGCCACAGCTCAAGACTTGCAAAATACATTTAGTTAGCAATTAGAGTGTCAAACCAAGAAAGAAGGGCTATCCTTTAAAAGCCACCAAATCTAAGAAATGAGCCCAAATTCACCATATAAACCTTAAACCATCCTTGAATGTCTAGGATTTTCAGCATTTTCATCATCTCACAATGGATAAATACGAAAGAGGTATGACTGTTGAAAGATAAATCCAGACCCAATGATAAGTGTAATGCATTAAAGATACGAGGTTACCATTCACAATTAATACCAAAAAAAAAAAAAAAAAAACCCTCCGGTGAGTTGAAAGACAATGGATAAATGCATCAAAATTTGACACAAATATGAGGTGATCAATTAGGCAAAACCCATAAATACATTGAAATAAATACCCACTTTTTTAATGAAGAATAATATGCAAACATAACACCATAACTAATGTCCAAAATCGTACTCCAAAAGAATTAAGTAGTAAGCATTACAATTTTTCATCTGGTTTCAAAAGATAATAGAAGGTAAGACTATTTTTTCGTTTAAACAAGTACTAGAATCATCTGACGCAAGAATTCCAGTCGATGCAAGTCCTTTTGCTTTAAGGTAAATTTGTATTGAAGAAAAAGAGGGAGAAGGGCTTAAGACCCCAAAGTTACAAAGAGAAACCAGCAATGGGAGGCTAACAAAAAAAATTGCCAACCCAAAATAGCAAACCAGCCAAGGAAAGAACAGTAAATAAAGAGGACAGAAATTCAAAGAAAAAGCCACAAAGAAGAAAGAACTTCCCCAACCCTCAGACGAGCACTGAACTACTCGGGGAAGCTTCTGCAACAGAGCCCACACACAAAAAAGGCTGCTGAACATGCCACTGCAATGCTGAACTCCAACACAGCAAACCGCTCAACCCTGCATCACACATGACTGCCAGACAGAAGGAGAAAATAGAAAAGGCCTGCACAGGGAGAAAAGGATACAAAGTGTTGGAAAAATGGCCTAGAGAACCACTATTTTTTGTAAACTTTGAGCCAAAGTCTAAGTGGGACCCACTTATCTTTTTAGGTGGGAATACATGGGTATGTAATCTACTACATGAGTAGATTAGAGACATATATTAGGTTGCTCTAATCCATTAAGGAGTGAATGAAAAATTGCCTCCTAAACACCACTACTTGAACATGTTAAACATAGAAATAAAAGGAAGTGGTGAACTTGCTTCCCACATTGCTTGGGAGCAAAACATTCCTTGGGTATAAATACACTTACCTTGGTAGTATAAGGTGAGCCCCAAGGGGCATCCCACTTTTGTGGAGGAGGGAGGACCTAGAACAAGGTGGGGTCACCACCACACGCGCCCCGCACCGGGCCGGGCTTGGGCTTGGGCTTCACACGCGAGTTGGGCCTGGCTCGGCCCACAACCCATTTTTTTTGGAGAAATTTTATTTTTTAAAATTTCTTTTTTCAAATGGGATGTGACCTTAGGTGGTGTGTCCTTTCGGAGTTGAAAGGGTGTGTCTAAACCCCAAGAGGTGTGTCCAAAGAAGAGGTGCATCTGTTCACCTGAACAGTCACTGTTCTGAACAGATGCAACCCCCCATGAAAGGACTTGATGCAAGCTATATATATGTATTTTGTCCATACGTTTTTGCTCATCCAATCCACTGCAGCATTGCATTTCGAGTCATCTGAGTCCAGAGAGAGAGAGTCCTGTTGCACTGTTGGTTCGCCAGTCACACAGTCTGTAGTGCTGCAATTGTTGTGAGTCCGATCATTGTATCCTGAGAGACAGACGCTGCTGAAGCTCGTTAGCACCTTAGCGAGGGCGGATTTTGTCTTAAAAACATAGTGTTTTAATACTAGCCTTGATCAACGTTATTCTGCAATCTCCTGAAAGAGTACTGTTTTTCTGCCTTCAAACAGTAAGTGCATTTCAATTTTAATTTTAGAATTCAGTTCTATTGTTTTACTCCACTGTTGTGAAGAACTGTTTCCTAATACTAAATTATTACTATATGTACTCATGATAACAATCTTAAGACAAAATGTTTCTTCTTCTCTGAGTACACTCTGTTATCAGTTTTACTTCAGTATTCTGGTTTCAGTGTATGTCAATTTCACTACTGGTTTCTAAATCTTCTGGTTCTGAAACTAGTATTGTAAAACTGAGTTTTTCCTTTTTCTATAACTAGTTACAGAACTTCAGTGTGTTCTGTAAAAACTTTCTGGTTGCCTCAGTATACAGTAACTGAGTTTATAAGTCTGCAGTACTCTCTGTGTTCATTTAATTTCTGTTCTGTTAACAGTAATGGGTATTGAGAATAATACTCCAGTTAGTACCCCTACCCCTGTTATGGTGAACCATGGGGAGAAACCTGAGAAGTTTAATGGTTTGAGTTCAAAAGATGGCAACAGAAAATGTTGTTCTATCTCACTACCTTGAACTTGGCAAAGTTCCTCCATGAAGAAGCTCCTGCTTTAATGGAAGGTGAGACAGACAAGCAAGTTGTTGCTGCTGTAGAGGCCTGGAAGCATGCGGACTTCCTCTGTCGGAATTATATCCTCAATGGACTAGACAACACATTATATAATGTGTACTGTTCATTGAAGACTGTTAAGGAATTATGGGATTCACTTGAGAAAAAGTACAAGACTGAAGATGCCGGAATGAAGAAATTCGTTGTTGGCAGATTTCTTGACTACAAGATGATCGATTCCAAAGCAGTAATCAATCAAGTTCAGGAACTTCAAGTAATTCTCCACGAAATTCATGCAGAAGGAATGTCTCTTAGTGAGTCTTTCCAAGTGGCAGCAATCATTGAAAAATTGCCACCACTTTGGAAGGATTTTAAGAACTACCTTAAGCATAAGCGAAAGGAGATGAAACTTGAAGATCTGATTGTCAGATTGAGGATAGAAGAAGTCAATCGTGCATCTGAGAAGAAAGCAGGAAAAACCTTCACTGAAGCCAAGGCAAATGTGGTGGAACATGGGAAGAATCCCAAGAAGAGGAAGAACAATCCCAACGGTCCAAAGCAAGGTCCCAATGATAATAAGAAGTTCAAAGGGAACTGCTATGTATACGACAAACCAGGCCACCGTGCTAAGGACTGTCGTAAGCGTAAGGACCAAGGCAATACAAGTAAGAAACCAGCGCGGGCCAACATGACAGAACTGGACACTCTCTCCACTGATGTTTCAGACATAAATCTTTCTGCTGTGGTCTCAGAAGTAAATCTGGTTGGTGACACCAGAGAATGGTGGGTGGACACTGGGGCCACTCGACATGTCTGCTTAATCAGAGAGATGTTCTCCACTTACCATGCATCAACTGGAGAACAACTCTTCATGGGCAACTCTGCCACTTCTAAGGTTGAAGTCCAAGGACAGGTGGTATTAAAGATGACTTCTGGGAAGGAACTCACCCTCAACAATGTGCTGCATGTACCTGATATTCGTAAGAATCTGGTATCAGGCTCACTACTGAGTAAGAAGGTTTTTAAACTTGTATTTGAGTCGGATAAGTTTGTACTCACTAAATCTGGGATGTACGTGGGAAAAGGTACATGAGCAATGGGCTCTTTAAAATGAATGTAATGACAATTGTACCTAATAAGAAAAACTCTTCTGCTTATACGCTTGAGTCCTCTAATGTGTGGCATGGTAGACTAGGTCATATTAACTATGATGCTTTGCGTAGATTAGTTAATATGGAGTGTTTGCCTAAATGTAGTTTTGATACTAGTATCAAATGTGAAACTTGTGTAGAGGCTAAACTTACTAGAACTTCTTTTCATTCAATTGAACGAACTTCTGAACCCCTTTAGTTAATTCATTCTCATATTTATGACCTAAAGTTTGTTCAAACTAAAGGTGGTAAGAAATATTTTCTTACATTCATTGATGATTGCACAAGATACTGTTATGTTTACTTATTGAGAAGTAAAGATGATGCATTGGAAATATTCAAACATTACAAGAATGAGGTTGAGAATCAACTTGACAAGAAAATCAAAGTGATAAGAAGCGATAGAGGTGGTGAATACGAATCACCTTTTGGTGAATTCTGTTCACAAAATGGCATTATATACCAAACTACTGCTCCTTATTCACCTCAGCAAAATGGTGTTGCTGAAAGGAAAAACAGAACTTTAAAAGAAATGATGAACGCTATGTTAATAAGTTCTGGATTACCTCAAAATTTGTGGGGGGATGCTATCCTCTCCGCAAATTATATTCTCAACCGAATACTTCAAAAGAAAACCAATAAGACCCCCTACGAATTGTGGAAAGGCAGAATGCCTACTTACAAATACTTGAAAGTGTGGGGGTGTTTGGCTAAAGTGGCGGTTCCTACACCTAAAAATGTTAAAATAGGACAAAAAACAGTTGACTCTGTATTCAATGGGTATGCTCATAATAGCAGTGCGTATCGGTTTCTAATTCACAAGTCTGAGATTCCCGATATGCATCCTAATACTATTATTGATCAAGAAATGCATCGTTCTTTGAACATGTATTTCCTTATAAACCATCGGAGGAAACGAGTTCTCCTAAAAGAACTCATGATACTGCTAGTAGCAGTAATCAAAACCAACAAGTGATTGATGAACCTAGACGAAGTAAGAGGGCTAGAACATAAAAAACGTTTGGTTCAGATTTCCTAACATTTCTGTTAGAAGATGAGCCTCAAAGCTTTAAAGAAGTGGTGTCCAGTCCCGAGGCACCATATTGGAAAGAGGCCATAAATAGCGAAATTGAATCCATTTTGCAAAATCATACATGGGAACTAGTGGATCTTCCACAAGGTTGCAAAACTCTTAGATGCAAGTGGATATTCAAGAGAAAGATGAAAGCAAATGGATCAATTGAAAAGTACAAGGCCAGGCTTGTTGTTAAAGGATACAGACAAAAGGAAGGCTTTGATTATTTCGATACTTATTCACCAGTTACGAGGATAACATCAATTCGAATGTTAATTGCAATTGCTGCTATACACAATTTCAAGATACATCAAATGGATGTAAAGACAGCTTTCCTAAATGGTGAATTAGACGAAGAGATATATATGGAACAACCAGAAGGGTTTAATGTTCCAGGTCAAACTAAGAAAGTTTGTCGGCTTGTCAAATCTTTATATGGATTAAAACAAGCACCAAAGCAGTGGCATGAGAAATTTGACAGTTTGATGATGTCAAATGGGTTTAAGATCAATGAATGTGATAAGTGTGTGTATGTCAAGAACACTAACAATGACTGTGTCATTATTTGCTTATATGTTGATGATTTGCTCATTATGGGTAGCAATGATGGTATCATTCAAGCTCCCAAGAGAATGTTAAACAATAAGTTTGATATGAAAGATTTAAGTGTTGCCGATATCATACTAGGAATAAAGATTTCTAAAACATCGGATGGACTGACATTATCTCAATCACATTATATTGAAAAAATACTCAAGAAATATAATCAAGATAGTAGTAGTCCAGCGAGAACACCTATAGATATTAGTATCCATTTATCCAAGAATAATGGAAAAGGCATATCACAACGAGAATATGCACAAATAATTGGCAGCCTAATGTATGTAATGAATTGCACTCGTCCTGACATTGCATATGCTGTTAGTAAATTGAGTAGATACACAAGTAACCCAGGAGCAAACCACTGGAAGGCCTTAGTCAGGGTTTTAAGATATTTAAAATACACCCAAAACTATGGATTGCATTATTCTAAATATCCAGCTGTACTTAAAGGGTACTGTGATGCTAACTGGATATCAGATATCAAAGATTCAAAATCCACAAGTGGATATGTATTCACGCTTGGTGGTGCAGCAGTATCCTGGAAATCTTCTAAACAAACATGCATTGCTAGATCCACTATGGAATCTGAGTTTATTGCATTGGATAAAGCTGGTGAAGAAGCTGAGTGGCTTCGTCATTTCCTCGAAGATATTCCAATGTGGTCGAAACCTGTGCCTCCTATATACGTGCATTGTGATAGTCAATCAGCAATTGGAAGGGCACAGAGTAAAATATATAACGGTAAGTCTCGACATATTCGTCAAAGGCATAATACCGTGAGGCAACTGCTCTCTAATGACATTATGACAATTGCGTACATAAAGTCCATAGATAACATTGCTGATCCTTTTACCAAAGGTTTAGCGAGAGAGCAAGTAAATCGTTCATCGAGGGGAATGGGCTTAATGCCTATGAATGAAAAGTCTCCATAATGGAAACCCTACATAGTTGACTGGAGATCCCAAGATCTAGGTTCAAAGGGACAACTAAATTGTGTGTGACTTAACGATATCACTATGGAGATAAACTCTCCTGCTCATTCCTATGATATTAATAGTGATACCTGCAGCGGTAATTAGGATAAGCAAAGCTTTTAATGATTCTTATATCTTAACTTATCAAATGGGGTATAGCATGATACTTTTAATAAGAATCACCTATGTGAGTGTGAACTGAGCCGATTCTATGAGAATAATAAGGCTAAATTCTCTAAAGCACTCATGAAACCAGGCATAGTTCAGGGCCAAAACGAACACAATCATGAGAACCAACTGTGTCCGGGAAGATTCTGTGTGAACTATATTGTCTCGGTTTACGCAAAAGGTTGACCAGTTCAAGACATCATGTTCACTGTTCAACCAGTAAATCCGATAGTAATTCACAAGGGAAGGTTCAAGGCCACAAGCTACCTTTCTCTATACAGAGGATTTCCAATTGTACTCTCTCGGTGTTTCTGCATATCATTTCATTGCTTTCGGTCAATTTCATTCATGTGGGCGATTGTTGGAAAAATGGCCTAGAGAACCACTATTTTTTGTAAACTTTGAGCCAAAGTCTAAGTGGGACCCACTTATCTTTTTAGGTGGGAATACATGGGTATGTAATCTACTCCATGAGTAGATTAGAGACATGTATTGGGTTGCTCTAATCCATTAAGGAGTGAATGAGAAATTGCCTCCTAAATACCACTACTTGAACATGTTAAATATGGAAACAAAAGGAAGTGGTGAACTTGCTTCCCACATTGCTTGGGAGCAAAACATTCCTTGGGTATAAATACACTTACCTTGGTAGTATAAGGTGAGCCCCAAGGGGCATCTCACTTTTGTGGAGGAGGGAGGACCTAGACCAAGGTGGGGTCACCACCACACACGGGCGCGCGCGCCGCCCCGCCCCGCACCGAACTGGGCCGGGCTTGGGCTTGGGCTTCACGCGTGAGTTGGGCCTGGCTCGGCCCACTGCCCATTTTTTTTTGGAGAAGTTTTAGTTTACAAAATTTCTTTTTTCAAATGGGATGTGTCCTTAGGTGGTGTGTCCTTTCGCAGTTGAAAGTGTGTGTCCAAACCCCAAGAGGTGTGTCCAAAGAAGAGGTGCATCTGACGCTGCTGAAGCTCGTTAGCACCTTAGAGAGGGCGAATTTTGTCTTAAGGACATAGTGTTTTAACACTAGCCTTGATCAACGTTATTCTGCAATCTCCTGAAAGAGTACTGTTTTTCTGCCTTCAAATAGTAAGTGCATTTCAATTTTAATTTTAGAATTCAGTTCTATTGTTTTACTTCACTGTTGTGAAGAACTGTTTCCTAATACTGAATTCTTACTATATGTACTCGGGATAACACAAAGCACACCCCACACAGCACCACAGAAGACCACACTACATAACAAAGGAACAAGCTTAACTCTCCACAAACAAAAAAACCAGCAGCCGAAAAAGAAAGCTAAACAGTCCACCCAAAAGACTTCAGAATGGGGTGAGAAGGGATTCTCTTGCAGGAGACTGCGCTGAACATTCCCCCCATCCTGTCCAAAAAGATCAACTAAGCTTTCATCAAGGAAGGATGCTTGCTGCGGTGCTTAGCTTCATTACGGAGGAACCAGAGGACGTTGATGGCTTGGAAGAAAATTGTTGCGGCAGACTTTCTTCCTTGGACATCGACACCCTGCTGAAGATCTGTCCAGACTGATGAAGGAGAGAAAGTAGAAGAAGGAGAATGGCCTCCTTGACTGAGAAGCCAAGACCAAAGCTGCCGAACTAGAGTACAATCGATGCAAGTCAACATGCAATGTGTAGCTTATTTCAAGTAATCTGTGTATAAAGTATAACATGCCCAAATAATGATTGTCACAACATAGCAATCCAAACAGATTTGCTGCAGCAGCTCCAACAGCTCCAACTAAAACTCACCTGTATTGAATGACCAAGCCTCTTTCTTGCTCCCCTTTAATTTTTAAATCAGGATTCTCCATTCACAGTATAGAAAGAAACGAGTTTGATCATAATATCGTGTTCATTACACATTGACTTCAAAATCCTAGAGACACTCAACTCAAAACTTACCATCATAACCCCCACCTTATCCCATCTAAGGCCGGCTTTGTAAGCTCAACATTTCCATTCAGCCTAAAGCCATGTTCTTAGTAGCTCCAAAGTTTATCATGTCTTTCCTCAGTACTTCACCCAAGGTCTTTATTAGTCTCTCCACTTCTCAATGTTCCTTGTACTTGTAACTTTTCAATATCACACTTGATACAGTAGCCTATTGCATCACAAGTCACAAATGGGTACATCGGAAGATTACTGCCAGCAATGACAACCAGAAGCAGCAAGCTGATGTTCATAGAAGGCATGTGGAATTCAAAGAAGATAGCATTGTTATGTTGAGGATGAAATGAAAATGAGTTCCCGAGGGACCCTACAAGAAGCTACACGCCAGAAGTGCAGGACCATTTAAAATCATTAATCATAAAAAGATCGATACTATCGCAATATGTAATTCAGAAAAAGTCAAAGAAAGGATGAACCGACAAAATATTTATGTTGGGCCTCAATGGGAATTTGAGTTAGGAGTAGATCTTTCTAAGGTATACAAATTTGAAAGTGAGAACCCCTTTCTTTATTTGGTGCAACTACTAAAGTCAGACGAGGCAAAACCTTCACATCCAATTTTTAAGGGGCGATCAAATAAGAATTTATTCCAAATTTTCTTACACAGCTAAAAAACCTACTTGTGATTACGAGGTTCATTCAAATCATTCCAACAGATACATGTTGAACCAATCAGACGAGCGGAACATTAGCCCCACAGTCAATGTGGAAAATCTAACATCTATGGATGAGACATACAAGGGAGCACATTGTATACTCGTCAAGGCGGATACCAAGGACTGTGTTTGTGCAAAGATAGGATTCCACTCTCAAGAGTTTCTATTTCCATGGGCGAGAGGATTCACACGTACCTACCCTCTCCCTAGGAAATCAAAATCCTCAACAATTGAGGAAACTCAATTCAACTTTTCTTTTCTTTTTTGCAATGAAAATTTATGTCACACCAAAGAACAAAACAGTGGGTTGCATATAATTTTCCTCTGGCCATCATGCAATCCTCTCCTCGCCCGGACGCACTGCAAAAGTTCTCTGTATTCCAGAGACGTTTCTCCTATACACCACCTTGATTTTAGGCACATATATACCTTTAACAACTCAACGAAGAACTATATCAGCCATCATAGTTGTCAATTCCTTGATATTCCATTAATACAAAACGACCCCATGTAATGCTTTCTCCTCTTAATCGTCATATCAAGACAAGACTACCCACCATGATCAGATTGTATATTGTAGCTGTTTCCACAGGACAATCCATGTAACTTTTCCTTTCCTTTTTAAATCTTATTTCAAATTTCCATTTCCATTCCATCTTCTAACATCTATCTCTACCATTTCATGCATCATTGCCAATGTTTCCTTGCTCAATCTGATTATATTTAATCTGGGGTATCCAATTTTTGACAAAAACACACTTCAAAACACAATAAACCAACCCCACATCTCTTCCCTCCTCCACAGCCCCCCCCCCCCCCCACCCCCCAAATCTACAACCCCCAGTTACCATAAAATCAACGAAGAAGATCGTGATAATACAACAGATTTGAAAGACCCACCTCGCCGGTTTTCGCAAAGTAGCTGTGGAGGTAATTCTCGTCCATCCAGTAATGGAGATCACCGACCCAGATCGTCTTGTTCTCATCAGTCGGTCCCTCCGGATGAGATTGTTGGTGGTAGGCAATGAAATTGTGGGGTGGGTAGTGGTGGGCCATCATCGTAGACGATGCCGGATATTGCATCGCCACCCATTGCTGCTGCGGATCTGAATCGTTCATCTTCGTTGTCTTGATCTTCTTGTTTTAGTGTTTCACTTGCAAAAAAGAGAGCTAGTTGTGTGGGGCAATTCTCAAGACATCAGGGTCACACTAAATCTAGCGGTAATCTCGGTTGAGTGCATTCCCGCTCGAGCATTGATGCGCTAGCCAAGACGAGTATCGTCATTTTGGTCGACCCTGGCCTGAGGACGTCGTGATCTCGGCTGTGTGACTGTTGATCGCGTACCCCGACTACAACTATATGCCGAGGTGCCAGATAAGACAAGCCCTGACAGTCGTCTCCCCTCTTCGGACATGTGGCGGGATATGAGTACACGCCACTGGGGTAGATACTTCATCCTAGCCGTTCAAATCTTCACTAGATCTCTGACAGAGCAGCATCCAACGGCTATAGCCATATCAGGGAGGGGCCCAAGAAAAGGTCCAATGGGACCTTCACCGCCAACAAGTCAAGACAGTATCAAGCCCAGTATCGCTCGCATTTAATGCTATGTTGGCTGACCGGACCATCATTTAATGCGATATGGGCTGTGATGGACCCTCATTAATTACTTTGTGGGCTAATGAGACTTTAGCAGTCAGATCATCAGCCCATCACCAAATATCCGAAAACTCCCTTATATATAGACAAGGAACTATTCTTACGCAGGTACGTAAGCACGAACATACTCATGCGTGAACTCTCTTATCATCTTCAGCTCCAGTTATACCCACAGAGACTAACTGAAGCATTGGAGAGTCCTGTGCTGCCCACAGCCAGGGTCCTTTGACTGTTCTTTCTTCCCTTTCAGGTTCCCAGAGCGACCAGCTTTCATAGTCGATTATGATAAGTCCCGAAGGGTCCCCCTTAACCTTGTGAGTTATATTTTCTGCACTTACAATAGTGGAGAGGTCTGGTATGAGGGAGAAGAAGAGATAGGACTGGGAAGAGAAGAAGAAGAAAAGGAAAGGGATATGGAAAGGGATTTTCCATCAATGGAAGGGAAGCGGAGAGGAGTAGGAGGTTTGTTTTTACCGTTGGATTATGATGGTTTTGATCTGGACCGTTGATTTAAGAGATCGAGTATGAACGGCTGCGATTAACCATATCCATTTCTAAGTCTGTCCACCATGATCCTAAACTAGCCTCATTTACCATCCTAGGCTCATCTCTACAATGGGGTCATGGTGGGCAACCAATTCCTTAGTGATTCCTCAATAGCTTCTTTTTTTTTTTTTATCCGGATTTGGGAAATCCACATTTTCCAATTGTAAATCCTTCCTTGTTAATTGATTGTATTTGGTCCTATCCTTTGTCATTGTCCAATGTTTTTTTTTTTTTTTTTTTGCTTCTCCTTCACAAAAAGAACACGTCCCTAACATCTTTTTATGGGCAATTTAAGAAGCTCGGGGCAATCTTTGCGCCTGATTGCTATAAATCCGTTAGTTTGACCTACTAATGTATTAGGTTTTGTCCTACCTCTCGGCATGTTTGTATATATGTCATAGATTTACGGGAAAAAGTTTTTCCGACCTCACTCATAGGAATTTATTTTTTGAGAAATTACAAAAAAAATTAGCCTATTTTTATGCTTTTCCATGAAGAATTTACAAAAAAAGCGGCTACACCAAATAAGAATTTTATTGTAATGCAAAATTTAATTTCCACAATCTTTGATTTTTTTTCTATGTTTTCAAGATTTAGAAGCCCATATGAATAAAGAAATTAAAATAAAAAAGGATTAGGTCTAAGGGACATGAAAATCATGTGTAGTACAACAGGTACATTGGTTCATGGTTTTTCATAAATTTCGTAAGATCCAGAGATCCATGTTGAATCAAGGTATGAAATTTGACCACTTAATTATTTTGGACCTTCTAAAGAAGAACGGTTCTAATAGTGAAAATGTTGTTCGCAAGAGTCTAAAATGATAGACTTTTGAGTCTAGACATTTTCATAAACATCTCAAAATCTGTAATGAATCCATGGCTGACATCTTGAGATATCTTAATTTGTAGGCCTCTAAATCAATGGTTGTAATGAATCGTTGAATTATCTTGTTTTGTAGGCCTCCAAATCAAGATCATTCATGCATGTGATGCAGAAAATAGTGCAAATAAACATGAGATGAGTAACGGTTATGTAGTAAGGCCAATGGTGCAAACAAATGACCCCTTGTGTCTGTAAGCTAGAGCCCACAAACTTATGTGCCATTTATCTTTTTAACTTTATGGGCAATATTTCTAAGGTATTTTCATTTACATCTATCTATTAATCTATGTAACATTGTCCGTGGATATGATCAGATGCATTAAACCTATGATTCCAAAATATAGATAAACTACAGGCACAAATCGATGAGTGGATTTAAGTTCATATGACTCATTTTTTTTCAAAATTTTAAATCCAGAAAAACCCTTGAAGCACCTTGGTAGGCTAATACTTCAGTACTTCTACAAATGGTACGTAGGAATTAGTGAAATATCTTGACCTTCCTTCATTTTGAGCATATTTAACCATAATATTAATGAACAGTGGGCTAGAGCGTATCTTGAGGCTCATCGGGCATAATTAGTAATGGACCACATGTTCACAATAAAAAAACTGGTGGGCCCTCACTATAATTCCTATAAAGCTGGCCCCACGCTATTTCCTATAGAGGTGGGAAGGTGGGTACCATATTGTAATTTCTAAAGATGGATCTATTGTACAACAAAATAGATTTAAGTTCAATGGTGGTGTCAAACATGATTATTTCGATTTTGATTGTTACAACAACGTTGTTATATTGTTACGACACAAGTTCTGTGCGGTATATTCTCTAGGGAACATGTAATGTCGCCAAATAAGTTTTGCACGGCAATGCTTGAGCACAACTTGATTTTCGCACAACTCGATATTGGCATAAAATTGGGAACAACCTAAGAACCATGCCAAATGGGCCGAACCCTAAGTTTATAATGCCATGTCTTTTTATCTTTGAGAGAATTGGACATCCATGTTCTTTGTTTTGTTTTTTTTTTTATTTTTTTTAAAGTTTTTTACTTATTGGCTAAGAGTATCGAACAAAATTTCATATCATTAATACACAGTTTTGTGACATGTTCCATTCTATTAGTGCAGATTATTTCAACCTGAGTGAAATTCTGAAATCTTCCACACACAATGAATCATATGATATTTATGACAAGGATAAATGTGGTTAATTACAAGCCACATGAGGAGGTTTAAGTTTGCTAGCAGTTCTAAGCTTGAAAAGGAGAACAAGAGTTGCAGCAGGTTCGATGTAAAACTTTTGACACATCTAAATCATGCATTTGTCAAAATTCTCAACATAATTCATGCAACTGACCCCTAACATACTTGACACAGGGGTTTAATGATGAAGGTGATGATGATAAGGAGATAAGCACGTTCTCAACCTTTTAGGCTTAGTCCTTCCATATTATGAATAGTGGGGCAAACCTTTGATTCAATCCATTCATATGGTCCTTCACATTGATCTAATGCTTAACTATTGTTGGGTTTAATAGCAGAAAAGAAGTGTGTTTAGAGCACCATTAAATCTTGAGCTTTAAGTGCTATGATTGTCTAATAGAATAATACCTTTTTTTTTGGTAAAAGCTAATAGAATAATAATAGAAGTGCCTAATTAATTCGATGAGTTGGATACGTCTCAATTGGGTCCACATAAAAATGAAGTACTTGTGAAAGAATATAAAGAAGAGAAGATTGAAGGGTACAAGTAGGTAGAAATGTACATGAGATCTCCACTCTTTTTATTTGATTTACTGGGGTGACGGCTAAAAAACAATTTTTAGAACCTAAGCTTTGCATTTCCAATTTTAGGCTCTTTTTGATAGTTAGTCATTGCTTAGAATTACATTAATTGGTCTTTTTATAAGAATATAGATACCACGAAAGGACAGTTGCTTTTATTGATTCAGAGAATTGGCACTCTATCTTCTCGCATGTCCTTAGTTGCCTAAATAGGCCATCACAGTATAAAATTCAAAGCACCAAAACCCAGGTCAATTTGGATTGAAATCAAATATTAAAGATGACCCACAATCATATAAGAAAGGCAGATTAAGATTAAGATGATTAAACATTCCGTAATTGATGATCACATCTTGATCACAAGACTGCATTTACCAACTTTTTAATTGATGAGAGGCCTCTCTCTGCTTGGTGCAAGCATACTCCCATGATTAGACATTGAACGAAATTTCACGTTTTTAGTTACATATGATCGATCCAATGCGGTATATAGCAGTATGGCATGACATTCATTAACATCAGGCGAGCTTTACATTGTAACTAACCACAGCTAGCATTTCACATATAGTTCATCTTTTCATTATTCCTCTGTGTGAACACAGACTAACATTACTTCATGTAACATTACACCCTGAGGTGACACTAGTACTAAGTGGAGTACCGAACTAGATGATAGTACAAGGTCCTCCTCCCTTACCGTCATTATGGGGTCTGCCTTTCTTGCTGTCATTGTCATTAGCAGGATTGCGTGGAACAGGGTAACCCGAACCATCACCGAGGTTTAGCCGAACCCCACCGTTATTGACACGAATCCCATCACGTTTACCGTCCTGCACCATCAGCCATAGGATAGTAATTACGCATTTCAAATCTGAATACATAAAATGTCGACACCACACCTAACTATAAGAAAGTATCAATCGCCAAAAAGATGAAGATGTAATATGGCATGTTGGTAGGGTTCATCTTAGGATGTAATTATATAATACCGTAGGAGAGGCAGTTTCTGTAAACATTTTGCACCAAATGATGACGTCAGTTTGCACCCGATTGTCCAGTATTCGATCCTTAAGCAGCCACATTTCTTCACACGGGACGGGAGCACTTTGCCCCATTCAAGGGCCCCTTTACCGCACTGGAGGGGTTGAAGTATCTTTATCTTATGCGAGTTCGGATCCCCTGTTACGTAGAAAGGAGATACCGTTCCGTCCAATCCATTTCGCCAATTATGTAAAATCTTATGCCAGCTAATACACCCTCTCAATTGCTTTCTTGGAATGAAAGAAATCAAGAGATTTTACTTAATTGGCAAACGTGAATTGAACAAAACAGTATCCCCCTGTTTCCATGAGACAAGGGATCTAGACTCATTTTATGCTCTTTTTACCCCACCACAACTTTCTTTGCCCTTTGAGAACTTTAGAGAGCAACAAGCGTTTTCTTGTCTTAATAAAGGCATTATTGACCTTTTATTTTCTTAAAAGATAAAATCTTATGGTCTTATCTCTGCAATGTCATTCTCATCCGTCATTAATGTTTCATCCCACATCCAACCATATTTAGACAACATTTAATGAAGCTCTTGAATGGAGCCCACTTAATAAAATTAAATAGGCTTGTAATGTGGGTCCTTTATGGTTGATGCTCTTAAGTGGGGCATACTTTGGAAAAATATAAACCCCATAAAATAAATATTATTGTTCTCTATGAAAAAAAATATAACTCAATATGATTTAAGCACAAGTCAATTTGATCTATATGAGAAAATTAAACTTGTTTATAAAAACTCTATGAAATATTATTTAAAAGTTAATAATCTTAAGCTGTGTCATTTGAGTGAGATTTAATATGGTCTATACACTATATGAGGAGGTTATTTTTAAACAATTTAAATGTTTTATAAGTGAGTCTATTGCCTTGGAATTCTTCTATCATGTTTTTGTTCTTTTCTTTTTACTTTCCTTGCTGTTAGATGACAATCGCGGATATTGAAATCACCCCAACTCTCGATTTAACAACATTAAAACCCAACACTATTTTAATAATGTTTTCTTTCTTTTCTTATAAGATCCAATCTAATAGTGGCTAAAGGATCAATGAGCATGAAAACTTGGCATGGTGCCAAATCAAGGTGGGGATATAATATAAATGTGAAAGGAGCTAAATTGATCAAAGGTTGCCCCAAGTCGCCAAATTGAGAATTGGACTTTACATGTAATTTACTTGTAAGAGAAAATCTTCCTTTAAGTAAATCCTTTGTAGATAATAAGGGAATGTGTTACTTCTTAAATTGTTTAGAGTTTTCATAAGTGGGTCCACTAACATTATTGGTCGATCAACTTTGCCCCTACTAGAAGAAAACTCTGTCTCTGTCCCTGCACCTGAGGTCTCTTTCTCTCACTTTTGGGCTCTCCCACAGGTGTGGGTTTAATGAGTACCCTGCCCCTTAGCTAGGTTAAGAAAAAAGAAATTGCACACCAAACACATTAGATTCATATGGAAGCAAAAAGGGTTCTCTCTAATCCAGCAAAAAAGAAGAGTTCGCTCTAAACGGGGGTGTACAAAATGCACTATTACAGCTGTTTGGAATACATGAAATTGAGATTTTTTTTTTCTGGGACTAAGGATCGTTTCTTTGCACGGAATTGAAATCCAAGAATTCTAGGAAAAATATATTTCCACAAAGTGGCTAGAATAATATCTCCTTTGAGAAAAATAAATGAACAGGTGATAGAAAATGAATACTTAGTCATCATCCTAGTTTATTGAATCCTACAAACGAGGAGCATCCCCATATATATATATATATATATATATATAAAGAGAGAGAGAGAGAGAGAGGGGTACCATGTCCGTCCAAGTTTGGTGAAGCCCTTGAAGCTAAATTGATTAAGTTGGAAACTCGGCTTGGACTTGGAGGTCATAAGGCCTCCACTCCAGTTTATATAGATAGCAAGTCTGTGTCAACAGCAAATGAAATTGACATTTGACTGCCCATTAATTATAAGGAATTGCATCAGTTCTCTTGGCCCACCCCTATTGTGCACTAGTGCAGGTGGATCTTTCTCATTAACGAGAATAAGATAAAGAGAGAAGAATATAATTAGATTAAAGTGAAAATAATATGCTGTTAAGGCATATTTTCATCATCTAGAAGTGCCAGGTATCATATAACATGATGCAGGTTACTATTTTGACTGGTTAATATTCCTCATGGCCAAGAAAGAAATTAAGCAAAAATAAAATTAATTAAAAATAAAAAATTGCAACCCATATTATTTCTGGCCAGTTTAATAAACCAATGATTATATGTCTATAACGCCATGTAACATTTCCATCTGAACAACATGTGGGTGGTACCAATTGGAGGTAGGTTCCTAACCAAATGTGAGGAGGGAGAGACCCACCACTACTTTCAATATTTGAACAATTTCCCCATATCTGGTTTTTCCTTTTTCATTCACTTCCAGGCTTCCAGCTTCTTCATACTATGTTAGACTTTCTTTCATTCAGCTTCTTCTATGAAATAATGGAACAAAAAAAATGGCATTTTTTTAATATTCATTTTCAAACATGTGTAATTAATCAGCCCAATGTGAAGTAGCCCTTGCATCTCCTAATAAGAAGGCACGTGGGTGAATACACAAGTGGATTCTTGGTAAGATCTCTCTCCTCTTGTTTGGCATTGGTTGTTTTGATCATAATTATCAGCAAATGCATTTTGATATTTAAGGGTATATGGTATACTAACAAAAGTACTAAATCCAAGCTAATCTATTTTGACCTAATATGTTCTTTTCTTTTTTTGTTTCCTCAAATGGGTCTACATAAATCAGGTTATAGGAAATAGAATCAGGTTGGATATAATTAAGGGCCAAGTGTTCTGTCCAATTCAAATTTGTAGGTATATGATTGAATGGCTGTGATTTCATTAATGTTTGTGAATGTGTGATCTGATTTCAAACGGACGTGGAAGGCTAAGGTGAGTGGGATTTAATTGTACACTTTCCTTCTTGTGCTACTGCTGCTGCTGTTTGCTATTTCTATTTTTTGGTTCTGTAGATGCTTTATTTAGTGTTCATTTGTCAACAAAATGCTCATTCTTTAATTTTATATAATTAACTGTTAGCATCTCCTAGATACTTATGCTATAATAATTTTAGCTTTGGGTTGTACTTCACGTGTAAGTCTGATACACTTTTTTTTCTTTTTGGAATAAAATTTTCTATTTAGAATTTTAATAATAATTTTAATTGTAGATTTATTTTGAATTTTTTTCTTAAAGGAAAAGAAACCCTAACTCTATCATTTTTTAGCAACATAAGAATTTGCTTCTGTGATGTATCTCGCCCACCAATATGGATTGTATCATTGTATATCCTGGATTTCTTTGCCATCTACAATATAAACAGGAGTCAAATTAATATAAGAAGCATATTAGAGGAGAGTGCAATAAATGCCTTCAAATAGTAGTAAATAGTGTCCCTAAAAAATTCCTAATCTAGGAACTATCCATATTCTTCATATCATTATCCCCATCCTAATTAATCCACAGTAAATGAGATTTCCAATGCCACGCTCGAGATAAGTTGATTGGATCATTTCACTTATTTTTTCTCCTCTGAACTTTTGGTTTTTGAAGTTTAATCTTAATTTTATTTTGTTATGAATTATATGTTAATATTCATTTATAATTTCTTTAAATATTTATAAAATCCCTATTTAAATATGTAATTTGTTTTTTTACCAACGCGGGCATATTGCACTAATTAAAAACATTAACAAACTTTGTCAACACCATTTCCTTTAGATGATTATATCTAAAAGAGAATTGTGCTCACTTCAGTTCTTTGGTGGAGATCAAGTGATCTCTTTGGTTCAATTGTAGCACCAGCACCAATAATAGTTCCTCTAAAGAACGTAGCAAAACCAAAACCAGACTATTCAATGCAGCATGCATCTCAAAAATATAGTGTCATCTCCCACCTCCCTTCCATAAAAAATATAAATTTCTGCTTATTTATGTTTGTGTGGACCCTTTTATATATATAGTTGTGGGTGGATCGGTTGAACACAATCCATCCAACTCTTTTAACAATAAGCAAGATTGTTAATTTCAAGCTTATGGATCAACAACCATATAGTAAAGACCTTTTATCGACATTATGAGCTATCTAATGGAAGGAAATGAATGTGGATCATCACCTGAATATCTTTGGGCACAATACTTGACCCAGGCTCAGACCCAAGTAAGTTCTAATATATACTCTATTTTTATGGGTCTAGATCGGGTCTGTGGGTACCTATGGCCATCCCTCTAAGTGAAACCTTCTCCAAAGGTTAGTTACGAGTCAACCTCTGATTGGTTAGTTTCATCTTGTGATTAGGCCCACTCAGATGTTGTCATAGATTGTGAATCTTAAGAGAGCGCCTGTTGGCCCACTTGGGAATAATGCCAGCCACAATCATAAAGATAGTACAAGAAAAAATATTCTTTTGTTTTTTTTTGCTTGAAGGTTATATTTGTATGAGAATATGATTCATCACTGAGAATAAGAATTTTGTACCTAAAATTTAGTAGAGATGGAAAATTCTGAAGAGATTCTCATCATTGATGTGGAATAAACATTATCCGATAAAAGATAATTGGTTCCTTCTTGCTTGCAGAATTAAGAGGTAGAAAAATCTACATCCTTGGATGGCCCCAATATGTCACCACACGTTAGGATTGTTCCATTCCAACGGTGGTAATGGCACGGGTTGTATTTGAGATTCAGTTGGATCTGAGTACTAAGGTTTGCTCCCAAAGGTTGAGGGTTTGAAACTGTGCTACAACATTGGGGCCACAGGAGATTTACCCGCTCTCCCTGATTTAGAAGGGATTATAGTCATGCCCAAAGGGCTAAGGCACCCTCCGCCTCCATTATATATATATATATATATATATATATATTGAGACATTTATGTGCATCCATCCCTCACCATAGGGTGAGAGAACTTTTCCCTTTTGCACATGAATATTGATTTTATGCATATGACCATTTATGACTTTTTCTCTTTTGCACATGAAAATTTCCAATTATGGAAATGTCCCTTACCATATGGTGAGGGATGGATGCACATGAATATTCTCATATAATATTCTCATATATATATATATATATATGGTAATATTCAAGTGAGGGATTTTCTCACCTTATAGTGAGGGACACTTCCCTTTTTGGGAAGTTTCAAGTAAAAAAAAAAAAATCTTCTCAAAGAGTATAAAAGTGCTTTTGTACTTAAAACTTTTCAAAAATGGGAGTGTCCCTCATCCTATGGTGAGGGAATCCCTCACTTGAATATCCTCGTGTGTGTGTGTGTGTGTATATATATATATATATATATATCAGGTAATGTGCATGCTGTCTTCACTAGATAGACTCGGCACAAATTAACTCGGTTCATTTCCAATTCACAAAGCAATTCAGATATATAGATTATTTTATATGGAATGAGCCAAGCTTGTATTGGACCCTTTTTTCCAGCAGTTTTACATTTGAAATGGATTGGCTTTGAGTCATGCTTCTACAGGTTAGTTGGACTAAATAGGTAGACTTGCTTTGAATGCGGATCATGTGGGCTGAGTCGGGTTGACCAGCAGTTGGTTCGGATTAAGGTTACTCGCCCCCGTTTGAAAATTGGTACGGATGTGAGTTGGACTTCAACCTGTCTCATGGAGCCCATTCTTCTGTCACCCTTAGTAATTAGGGTGGCAATAGGTTGGGGTTTAATAATTCATTATAAGTATGTAATCAACCCACAATCCCCTAAGCCATGTGATCACTTTGGACCTATTTTTTTACATTAGAATATAAAGGAAATTGAATACATGATGGTTAATAACGTAGGTTAAAGGTGAATTTTTAAAAATTGAATAATGAACAATATTTTTGAGGAAATAGAATTAAAAAAATAGATGTTATTTGATGCTTAGTTTTTGAAAATTCATCTGTAATCTTCATTTAAAACCATCTATCTATTTTAATTAAAACAAACACTGTCTTTGAGCTTTTTTTTTTCTCATTTTTTGAGGGACCTAGAGGAGAGACTCTGAATCCATCTTAAGACACCCAAAAGCCTAGGTAACTTTTAGGTGCTCAGTGGAGCCTCTTAAAACTACCACATCCGTGGGCAGTGTGTGTGTCTTTGAGTTTGTTACTTGTTGCGGAATCCAAAGTGTACTTTTTCTTTCTGAAACATTTCCATGGAAGTTTTGGTTAGCACCTATATATCACAATTTTTCTTTCAAAAGAAAGAAATCCATTTTCCATTCCTAATCAATATCAGCTACTGTTGCAACTTCCTATTTCTGTTCTGTCACAACTCACAAATGCCTATCAGAATAGGTAGACATCATCTTGCCAAAATATTCAAATAACTAATATTTGGGGTGCATCCAAATTTGAAACTGAAGCTTATGACGATTTTCTGTTATCTCAGTAGAGGATGATTTACAGAATACATGCTATGCTTGGTTGGTTTACATTGTGGAGTGGAAAAATCCCTTCTTTAGATTTTTTTGTTTTCTGGTATGATTACCAAAATCAGGTGAAATGTTTCTGTTGTTCGAAAAGGGTATGGAGTGGAATAAAGCCTGCATTATTGACTTGAATTGCGTTATTTTTTTATTAGAATGTGGGTGCTAAAATCTGGACTAGCATTTCTGTCTGGCTCTGTTGGCTAATTGATTGATAGAATGGGGCTATGATGAGTTGATGATGCTGATTTCCATCAGGACTTTCTCGCTAAGGTGCTCATGTGGAAAGGGCAAAAAAACTGTAGCATTTCCTTTGTGGTTTATGTTCTTAAATGGATAAAGAGTGATAGACAACTTGCTGCAGGTAATGGTTGGGAGTTTCATCTAAGGGGGCACAAAAGAGAAAAGTAAATCTGGAATGGGTCCTGAATCGGGTGTGGACTCCGCATATGCCACAAGTGATCAATCAGCCACTCCAACCAGCATGACTCTGTTGGGAACTTTGATCTAAAAATGAAACAAAGAACAAGAACACAACAAGCTGGATTGAATGACCTTATTTTATTGAACAAACTTGGCTATATATATAGCCTTACAGTACTTAACAGAACAACTGAAATAAAGTTCACGTTTAGCTAAACATCAGCCAACGTGGTTAGTGCAAACTGACCACTACAGTCTCAACTAATCCTAAAGACTAGGGATTTATTTAACAGAACCAAGACTGAGTAAACAAGACTCAGTAAACACCTAAAAACAAGCAATAATTATCCTTTCAATCCCTCCCCTAAACTAACTGTGGTAGAT